>CAUYQG010107682.1:0-49151 GCA_963574415.1 Tarsius wallacei
TTTTGGGTTTTGTTCAGGAATTGGATGCCAGTTCCAATTTCCATAAGGGTGTGTCCTGCATTTTCTAAGGTTCTTATGGTTTGAGGTTTTACATTTAGGTCTCTGATCCATTTAGAGTTAATTTTTGTGTTTGGGGATAGATAGGGGTCTTGTTTGAGTCTTCTTGATAAAAACCCTTGAACATCTAGGCATACGTGGAACATACCTCAAAATAGTAAAAGTCATCTACAAGCCATCTACAGCTAGCATACTCCTAAACAGACAAAAATTGGAACCATTTCCCCTGAAAACTGGAACAAGACAAGGATGCCCACTCTCTCCCCTCCCGTTCAATATAGTATTGGAAGTCCTGGCTAGAGCAATCAGAAAAGAGAAGGCGATCAGGGGGGCTCACTTTTTAAAGGGGCTGTTTTTTTTCTTCCCTTCGGTGCGTTTGAGTTCCTTGTAGATCCTAGATGTTAGGCCTTTGTCGAGTATACAGTTGGCAGATATTTTTTCCCATTCTGTGGGCTGTCTCCCTGCTCTCTTGATAGTTTCTTGTCTATCTTATTTCTTAAGTTATTGGCCTTTAGGGTTCTAAATAGTAATTGGTTCCCAGTTCCAACTTCCATAAGGGTGTCTCCTGTGTTTTCTAAGATTCTTATAGTTTGAAGTTTTACGTTTAGGTCTTTGACCCATTTAGAGTTAATTTTTGAGTATGGTGATAGTTGGGGGTCCTGTTTCAATCTTCTGCATGTGGTCAGCCAGTCTTCCCAGCACCATTTACTCAATAGGTTGTCCTCTCCCCAATGGTTGTTGTTGGAGGCTTTGTCAAAGATGAACTGGTTGAGGAATTGAGGCTTTGCTTCCGGAATCTCTATCCTGTTCCATTGTTCAATGTGCCTGTTTTTGTACCAATACCAGGCTGTTTTGATTGCTGTAGCCTTATAGTAAAGTTTGAAATCTGAAAGTGTGATACCTCCTGCTTTGTTTCTCTTGTTAATGATTGTTTTGGCTATTCGTGGCTATATGAATTTCTGTATTGTCATTTCTAGGTCTGAGAAGAATGGTGTTGGTAACTTAATGGGTATTGCGTTGAATCTGTAGATTGCCTTTGATAGGATGGACGTCTTAACAATGTTGATTCTTCCTGTCCATGAGCATGGAATATTTTTCAATTTGTTTGTGTCTTCTTGGATTTCTCTGAGCAGTGTTTTCTAATTATCATTGTAAAGGTCTTTTACTTCTTTTGTTAGGAAGATGCCGAGGTATTTCATTTTTTTTTTTTTGTGGCTATTGTGAATGGGATTGTGCTTTTTATTTGGACCTCTGCCTGCTTATTGTTGGTGTATAGGAATGCAACTATCTTTTGCATATTTATAAACATTTTTTTTTGGAGTTGTAGTCTCATTCTGTTGCCCAGACTGGAGTCAGCCTCGACCTGCTGTGCTCCGGCGATCCTTCCGCCTCAGCCTTCCAAGTAGCTGGAACTACAGGCGTGCGCTACCACACCCGGCTAATTTTTTTGATTTATTGTAGAGATGAGGTCTCGCCAAGTTGCCCAGGCGGGTCTCAAACCCGCGTGCTCAGGCAATTCACTCACCTCGGCCTCCCAAAGCGCGGGATTACAGGCTAAGCAACCGAGCCCGGCCTATAAAAAATTTTTTATGTGCTAGGCTTGATTCTAGGAGTCACTGATACAGAATTGACTGAGATTCAATACCATTTCTTCCAGGAGCTAAGAATCTACCTGGAGAAGCATACAATTTACGAGCAATTATAGTGTGATGTGGCAGACATTTTCTCTGATATAGCACATAGAAGAGGCATAGTCCACTCTAGGAGAAGCTAAAAGAGAAATGGGAGTTAGCTTGGTGACATATGGGGAAAGAGGATTTTTAGAAAGAGAAATAGTGAGCATGTTCTAGAAGAAAGGTGCAGTAGAAGACCTGGTAAAATTTTGTCTCTTAGGAATTGTTCTCCTCTGTGAGAGGCCATGTGCATATTGGGTAAACTCGCATACTTTAAACTGAGTTTGAATCTTGGCTCTGCCACTTTTGGAATATACATCATTAACTTCATTTCTCTGTGCCCCATTTCCCCATTTGCATACTGGTGTATTTAGCGTAATACCTGCATTATGCAAGTACAAGAATGATATATACAAGGTGCCTAGAGGGATGAGCAACAGGTACGAGGAGAATACTTGTTATTTATTTGCTGGTATTGCTATCAAAGTACCACAGGTGCATGGCTTAAACAACAGAAATTTGTTGTATTACTTTCCTAACTAACGTACTTTTTATTTGTGTGAAGAGAATGATTTCTTAATGAACACATGAAATAAAATTGTGCTTTTATCTTTTGTTTTCAGTTTTTCCCCTTACTGCCCTATGTGTTTGGACTTCTGCTTTAGAATTCTATTTCTTTTCTTTGGTATTTAAATAGCCTCCTCTTTAGCAGGTCAAACGTTTCTTTATTGCCTGCAAATCAATAGTTTCCTGCTGACCATCTAGCTGATAAGTTGGGTCTTTTGCTAATTGAGAGATCTCCTATACCATTTCTATTACAACTTTCCTGTCCTTTCACTTTTTCATTCTGTATTCTCATTCCTCCCCTCCCCTTCCCTCTCCTCTCCCTTTCTTTCTCTTCCTTCACTTTGTCCTTATTTGCTGCTTCATTCCTTATTTTTCTGTTTCTGCCACTGACAGTAAATAGGAAACATAGCCTTAGTTTGCTATTGCATATTTTTATATCGATACTTTGAAGAAATTACTGTATGGTTTCTTAGCTGTGACAGTATAAATTCACTAAAAGTTTGTGTTCACTCAATATATTGAATCACTTTTCTCACAACTCTAAAAACCACAATTGTCAATAAACCACAGAGTTGAAACACATTAACATCTCAGCCCTTTTTTTGTTGTTTTTTTAAAAATATAGCCTCATTGAATATCTAGTTAGGAAAAATGAAGCAATAAAGTATGAAAAAACATTCAGTAATTGTACATGGCTAGTATGTATGTGTATAAGTGGATAGTAAACAATTAGTCATAGTTAGTGAGGTTTCTAAAATATGTAGCTTGTTGAACTAGATCATTGTTATGTTGGTTATCATATTTTTCCTGTTCAAATTTTAAGTAGATTAATGGTAATACACATTTAGTCACTGCATAATTGTTCAAAGAAGAACAGCATCATTGGTTCTTTTTTGTTTCGTTCTTCCAGTTCCATGTCTTTCACTGTAAATGATGGTAGGAGATGTTCAAAGAAAGACTGATGAATAAGTAAAATACGCAGATTCTCTAATAATGAACATGTACGGCTTTGCCTAAAACTGTTTACTGATTTTTATTTTTCCAAGTTTATAAATAGAGATAGCCTCTTCAAGAGACAGTATCTATTTGGATATCTGTGACCTTCACTTGACCCTAAGCTCCATAAGTGGAGGGAGTATACAATACTGTATTCCATGTACTTAATTATTTAAAAAAACATTTAGTGACTGAATGAAAGAATAAGAAACAAATGGAGCATATTAACAAATTTTGAATAAAATATCCAGTCTTTGCTTGAGAAAATTGGTTCTTAAATGTCTAAATCAGGGATCCCCAACACCTGGGCCGCAGACCAGTACGCGTCCCTGACCAGTAAAGCTGATACTTTACTTGGAGTCAAACCACCTGAATTTTGGTGTTGATTGCCTGTAGCAGTCTGGTCATAAACTTATTCACTCTCTTTTGAACTGGGCAGCACAGCAGGAGGAGAGCAGCAGGTGAGCCTCATCAGATCAACAGCAGCATTAGATTCTCATAGGAGTATGAACCCTCTTGTTTCCTGCACATGCAGGGGTTATGGGTTGCATGCTCCTTATGACAATCTTAATGCTTGATGAACCCTTCCTCCACCACTATCCATGGAAAAATTGTCTTCCAGGAAACCAGTTCCTGATGCCAAAACCATTGGAGACTACTGGTCTAAATCATTCTCAAGTAGAAAAATGTGACCAAAATTTAATTTTACAGACCGAATGTGACTACTTCATATCCTCTCAGATACAATTTGAAGACGTCACTGTAAATGAATATGTCTGTTAAGAAAATTAAAACTGAAGGAACAAAACTTTTAACAATGTGCAAGTGTATGTATTCACCTGAAATGATGGAAATACTTTTGTGCATATTAAGCAGGGGGGTATTAGTATTATAAGCAAATAATCATAAGCCCTATCCTCCCTTGTCAGGCAGAGCTGTAACTAGGGATACAAAAGTGGCAAATAAAGAGCTCATACTCTATTTGGAGTCTGACTACCTGAATTTTGGTGTTGATTGCATATAGCTGTCTGATCATAAACTTATTCAGTCTCCTTGGGCTTCTATATCCTCCCACTAAAGAACTTTCTAGCAACAGGAACCCTCTAAAATGTAACCGCTGCTTGTATGGTAGTGAGTTTCTCACTACTGGAAGGGTTAATGTCCAAGGAGGTAGAACAGATTTCCAGAATGTTGTTGGGAGTATAGAGGGAGTGGTACAAGTCTGGATACTTCAAAGTCCATCTTCCCTTGAGAACAATAGCCAAGGTACCCACTTTCTACAAGAGAAAATAAATAAATTGAGAACAAAAACCAATCTATGGCCACCAAGGGCTCTTGAGGTGAACCTTAGGTTGAAAAACATGTCAGACCAATGAAATCAGTGTGTGACTTTAAGTGCTTTTTTTAAGTCTTCAAGAATGAGATATCTATCACTGAACTCTAAGGGTCATAAGTCATGACCTTGGATGATTCTACTGAGTATCACAGGAGTGCTCTATAGTATTTCAACACATATCTCAAAGGTCCTCCATTTTAATCTCAAATTTAATAAAGATCTATTTTCTGTAGAATGAATTGAACAGAATATGGGAGGTTGAAAGATAATTTTTTTTGATTATTTTTCTAGCTTTTTGCTATTTTTCTCTATCTTACACTCTCATTTTATATGATTGTTGCCAAATAGCACACACCCACACACACACATACACATAAGAATGTTAAAGCAGTGATTATAGTTTTAATCTATAACCTCATGTTAAAGCTCCAACTCTCAATTTTCTTCTTTTGAGGTAGTTGGTTTTCCTGACTGTTTCCCTCAGGACTGCACATGTTTGATGAAGTTGGCATCTGTAATGGTAAAAATAAGTACCATAAGCACCAAAGGTTGTGTCTAGAATGTATATGCATAATTAGTTACATATTGTTTAAAAAATCTAGAATAAGGAAAAAATATACATTAGGAACAATAATCGCTATAACAATGGGTTTAAAAAGTTGTTCTTGTGACCCAGTTATGTGGTGAGGAGCTTTTGGTAAGCCCTTAGCGCTCAGAGCACGTGGGTATAATACCACTATGATGTTGTTATTACATTGAGATATAGAGACTCATGTCCAACTTACAAATGAATTGGTTGTATGTGGAAAAGGCAGAATAATTTATTTTGGAAGCCTGTGTCAATGGTTATACGATCTTCAGAATCTCCTAAATACTAAAAGCAGTTTCAAAAAGGTAGCACTATTTAATAAAATTTATTTTCAAGTCTCACATAATAGAAAAAAATAATACATATATTTCATTTGAAGAGCAAGAAGTCTGTCAGCATGTAAGCAGGATATGACAGTCCTTGTTGCTAACTTTACCATATGGTTACAGTTTACATACCTCTTCAGACAGTGACACTTTATTAGTAAATGACTGTTTATCCTTTTGATACACAAATCAGGGTTAATTTTATATGTTCCATGTCATAAAGACTATTTAAGGTGTTTCAGAAGATGTTTAAGCTTTTGGCAAAATAGGAAAACCTTCAGATATGTAGACTTGCAGAAATATTGGAAGAATAAGTCACCTATATAGCTACCACTTAAACTCAACATTTGTTAATCTGTGCCATATTTGCTTCAACTACAGTTATGTCATTAACAGTTTGAAAATATGAATGTTCCTTTATCACCTGTATTTTTAGTAACTTGAAGTTCCGTCTAAATATGTGTTTGTAACCACTTTGGAAGACAGTTTGGCAATTTCTTATAAAATTCAACATCTTTTACCAGCTTACCAATAATTACGCACCTTGATATTTGTTCAAATATGTTGAAAACTTATGTTCACACAATAACATGCATACAGGTGTTTAAGCAATTTTATCCATAGTTGCCAAAACTTGGACGCAACAAAGATGCCCTTCAGTATATGAATAGATAAATAAATGGTGGCACATCTAGACAATGGAATATTATTATGCTACAAAGAAATGAGCTATGAAGTCATGGAATGACATGGAGGAATCTTAAATGCATATTACTAAATAAAAGAAGCCACCTGAAAAGACTGCATACTGTATAATAACAACTATTTGACATTCTGGAAAAAGCAAAACTATGAGTACAATATGAAAATCAGGGTTGCCTGGGATTAGAGGAAGGGAGGAATAAGTAGGCAGTTCACAGAGGATTTTTAGGAGAGGGAAGTATTATATAGAATACAATAATGGTGGATGCATGTCATTATGAAGTTTTTCTAATCCCATAGAATATGCAACACTAAAATTGAGCCCTAATGTGAACTATGAACATTGGATAATAACGGTGTGTCAACATAGGTTCATCAGTTGTGACAAAGGCATTGCTGTGGTGGGAAATGTTGATAGTGTAGGAGGCTGTGCATATGGGGGAATAAGGTATCTGGGAACTCTAACTCTGCTCAGTTTTACCTTATACCTAAAAGGTCTCTAAAAAATAAACCTTATTTTAAAAATAACTTGATGAAATTCATGGCAATATTTCTGACAAGAATAATTTGCAGGTGATATTATGTACTTTAATGTATACATCAGAGGCTATGTCACATTATCCAGATATTAACGATACTAAGTGTGATCATTTGATGGATCACCTTGATACAACACATAAATATTGAAGATGATTTCCATTTTCTTTGGTAATAAAATTGCGAATAGGTATTCCTCCAGTTATAATTTCCATAAACAATGCAAACTAACCACTCTAAATGTGTGTTCTTTACTGACACAGAGCTGCCTTGGACTATTTGAGTGCTTGTATTTAATAGACTTCCAGCTGTGATAGAATAACAAGGATGGGGTTTACTTTCTTACTCTAGGAGTAACTAGATAATTAATCAAAATATATGAAACATTAATTTCAGACATTGGGCAGTAAGTATTACAGGAGAGAGATTTCTGAGTTACGGAAAACAAACAGCGAATTCTGTGATGACCCGCACTTACTGTCTGGAGAGAATTTCTAAACACAGCACAGGTAAGGAGAGCCCAAACACAGGCACAATATTTTTAAATAGAAGAGAAATACTTCATAATTCAAGGAGGACAAGGCAGCTAGAATTTAAAGGGTAAAATGGCATTGAGGAAGAAGCTATATAAAGAGAGAGCTCTATAAAAGTGCAGAGGGGTTCAATCAAGTCTTTAGTAGAGTATTGACCTATGTGTGACCGTGAGGAAACTACGTAAGGCCAGGGAATGAATAAATGGAAAGAAGTATGTAGAACAATTTCAGAAGTTCACATGAAGAAGAGAATAGTTTTTTGTTTGTTTGTTTGTTTTTTCCCACCAGCAATAGAACATTTTATAGAGTCCTCAGAAATGCATTCCCTCCGTAGTATGGCCCTATCATCTTTAGATCAAAGGCACTTCTGTCCTAATGAAGTGTAAAAGTAGTCCTCAAAATGATTAAACGAAATCCAAATGACTTAACTGAATCCCAAAACATAGTCCTACAATATGTAAAGGGGTAAACCAAAACTACTGAAACCAACATTGTACAAATTGCAATGCCTTACATGCAAAAAAAAAAAAAAAAGATTACCAAATATGTAAGGAAACAGGAAAATAAGATCCAGGAGAAAAGCAATAAATAGAAAAAAATCCAGAGGACATTGGATAGATGAACGAGAGGTGGGGATGATAAATAGGTATTGTAAGTATGCTCCACATATTCAAGAACATCGAGGAACACATAAACATGATGAGGAGAAAAATGAAAGATGTAACAAAAGATGCAAGTCACATTCTGGAGATGAAAATACAATATCAAAAATGGAAAATATACTAAATGAGATAAATAATATATAAATACTCTAGAAGAAAAAGTTAGTGAGTTGAAGACATTGCACCAGATATACAAAATCAAGCAGCAGAAGAAAGAAATACTGAAAATAAAATGGAGAAAGTACATTCTATAGGAAGATATCAAGTAATATAACACACATGTAATTGAGGTTCCCAAAAATAAGTAGGGCAAGCAGAAAAATATTTAATAAAATACCAGTAGAATTTTTCCAAATTTAATGAAAACTGAAAACTCCAAAACGAATAAGCACGATAAATACAAAACAGAAGAAACGTTAAGAAAAATCACAGACCAAAGCACATCAAAATAAAATTGTTGAAAACCAGTGATGAAGATACTTTTTTAAAGCAGGAAGAGAAAAAAAAATGCACATCACATACAGAATGATAAAGAAAAGCAAATTTCTTGTCAGAAACTATAGAAACCAGAGGACAATGAAGGGATTAGTAAAAAATTTGTCTCTAAACACTGTTTTAGCTGCATTCCACAAACTGTAATGCTATGTTTTCTTTGTCATTGTTAGAACAATTTCTGATTTTTCTTTTTTATGTTTTCTTTGTCTCATGGGTTATTTAAAAATATGCTATTTACTTTTCTTGATATCTTTTTTATTAGAAAGCCTCACTTCCCTCAAAATACATAACATATAATATAACTTATATTGATTAAAAAAATTGAACAGTTTAAAAGCTTCCCACAAAACAATTGAACAAATGAACAGATTTTAGGACCAGATGTCTTTACTGGTGAATTCTTCCAATCTTTAAAGAAGAAATAGTATCAAATCTACCCAGGCTTTTTCCAGAAAATAGAAGAGTATACTTCCCAATATATTTTATGAAACCACAATCTGACAGTCATTACAAAGATAGGAAACTGCAGACTAGTATCTTTTATTCACATAAATAAAAAATTATTTTTCAAAAATGTGTTGAATCAGCATAGCAATAAATAAAAAGTGTAATACATCAACCAAGTAGGACTTATAATAGCAATGCCAAGTTGCTTTAACATTTGAAAAAATCAAGTATTGCAATTCTATGTATCAGTAGATTGTTTTAAAAAAGAAAAAGCATTTGACTGAATTTAATGCCTATCCATGATAAGAACTCTCAGCAAACTAGAAATAGAAAGCAATTTCTACAAGCTGACAAAGGGCATCACTGAAAAACATATAGTTTCCAGTATGATGAAATCCTTCTCCTCTAAGTTCAGGAACAAGGTAAGGATGCCCACTCCTACCATTCCTATTCAATATTGTTCAAGACATCCTAGCTAGTTCAATAAGTCTAGAACAACAATCATATACTTTGAAAAATAAGCAACAGAGCTAACGTGATTGTTCTTTAGAGAAAATTTCGAGGTATTGCCAAAAATCTCCTTAAACTAACAAGTGGGTTTACCAAGGTTGCAATATGCAAGGCCCACATGTAAAAAATTACACTCTATACGCTAGCAATGAACAATTGGTAATTTAAGTTTTAAAAATCAACATTTTCAATAGGATCAGAGAATATAGCATATATACAAATAAGTTTAATAGAATATGTGTAAGAATCGAACCCTGAAAACAGGAAAATATTGCTGATAAAAATTAGAAAAAGTCCTAAATAGAGAATTTCAGCACGCTATGCATTGGATGACTCAATATTATTACTATGTCTATCCTCTGACAATGCAATTTCACTCAAAATTCCCATAGGATTTTCTGTGGAAATTGACAAGCTGGTTCTAGAATTTATATAGAAATACAAACCAAAAAAAAAGAATAAAAAACTTTGCATAGCCAAAGCAATTCGATAAAAGTAGAACAAAGCTAGAGAATGAACAGCCTGATTTTAAGACTTAATGTAAAGCCGCAATACTCTGCACATTGTGGATGCGGCATAAAGATAGACTTATAGACATATGGAATAGAGAAGAGTTCAGAAATAGACCCACCCACACACACATATATTGTTAGTTATTTTCACTAAAATTACCAAGGTAATCAAGTGAGGAAATAATAATCTTTTGAATTGATGTAGCACAAATGACATCCAAATGGAAAAACTAAACCTTGACTCTAACTTCACACCATATGCAAACATTAGTAGCTAAAATCATACTTCTAGAAGAAATCATTGCAGAAAAATCTTAACTTTGGCTGTAACAAAGATATCTTAAATAGAACCCAGAAAGCAGAAATGTTAAACTCCTTTTCCTCCCTCAAAGACTTTATTAAGTAAATAAAATGAAAGGCAAAGACTAGGAGATAGTATTTCAAAAGCACATGTCTGACAAAAAATTTAAGTTCAGAATATGCACAGAACTCTTATAGCTCAATGAAAGAAAGACAGACAACCCAATAAATTAGTGGGTAAAATATTTGGTCAGATATTTCACCAAAAAAAATGATACAAGGATGTCAAACAAACTGAAAATATGCTTAACATAGTTGCTCACTAAGGATATGAAAATTTAATAAGTGTAATGAGATACACTAAACACACACTTAAATGGCTAAAATTAAAGACTGCCAATACTCGGTGTTGACAATTGTGAGAAGCAAATGGAACTCTCACACATTACTAGCAAGAATGCAAAAATGGTTCAATTATATTGAAAAACATTTTGGCGTAGTGCCTTATAAAATGAAACATATACTTTCTGTACGACCCAATGTTACTACTCTTGTATCTTCCCAAGATAAATGAATTTTTTTCGACACAAAAACTTACATGCAAATTTTCAGAATAGCTTTTTTAAAAATAAAAACCAGCAAAAAACTGAATCGTTTGTCAACTTTTTGCCATGGTAAGCAAATATGGTATACATATACAATGGAATACTGCTGCTCGGCAGTAAAGAGAACTAGACTATCAGTACAGATGACTCTCAAAAGCATTATGTTGTGTCAAAGAAGCTGGGTGCAAAAGACATTATGTTGCGTTTTAGCTGTATAATATTCTAGGAAACGTGAAATTATAATGATAGAAAACAAATCAGTAGTGGTTAAAGGTTAAGGGCCAGAGAGATTTACAATAGATGGGCATGATGAAACATTTTGGGGTGATGGAAGTACTCTGCATCATGACTGTTTTAGTGATGACATGCTGCATAATTTTGTTAAAACTCTTTGAATTGTCAACTTAAAATTAGTTAATTATATCGCTCATAAATTATACCTCAATACAATTGGATAAAAATAAGATATAAGAATCTATATTCAGACAAATCTTAACAATTACACTGACAGTTGTCTCACTAAGGATATTTCTTACTAATTGGTTCAGAGATGTGGACTGCTAAATGGATGAAAGCAAACCAAGAATAGAGGTTAATATTATTTTAGAAAGGAACTGTTGGAAGATAATCCTGGAATATAGCCACATAAGGAGATTAGTACATACGAGCCAAAAATTTAAATCTTCTGCTATTTAATGAAATCAGGCCAAGCAGCAGCACTTGTCAGTAATTATACTGGTGGTGACAATTCATATGTATATGCTTTACAGTTTTGAATGCAAGTTTAAATATATTATCATATAACCTGAAAAATCTAAGAGCCTAAGAATTGTTCTGATTCATAAGATAGATGTCATAAAAAAATTGGAATGCCATTCAGAAGGCAAAACAACCTCCAAAGCCCTTACAATTATTCTGCTACCCTTTTGCTCTTCCTACTCCTACTTCTTGAGGTTCTCTTCTTGGGCATTCCACAAACGAACTCACTGAAACTGGGTTTGATTGATTAGGTGAGCCACTCTCCATTATAGAGGATCCCACTGGGGAGAGTTTTTAGATTAGATCACCTTTGTCAGGGTGAGGAGTTGTTTTGGAGAGAACAGTCATCCTTGGCCTAGACAGCTATAAATAAATCATATGACACAAGCACAAACATGGCAACATATTCAGGGCTGTTTTTATTGTGATCTGACTGGCATTTTAGAACACAAAACCTCTGCAGTCCATTATTTCATCTAATTCTTGTGGTACATATTTTATACTTTTCTTTTTACAGATGAATATTTTCAGCTTTCTATACAATGAGTGAGTATTAGTGTAGATGCTCAGTAGTATTTGATGGCAACACACTGGGTACCTGGTCCACTATCAGAGGAAGAGAAGGTCAGCTTGAAGCCCAAACTTCACCTGCATGATACATACTTATATAGTAAATCCCCACATGTACCCCACAACTCTAAAATTTTTTTAAAATCTTGATGAATGAATTCATGAAGAAGTTAATGAATGAGTTGAGGGATAAATGAATAAATCAGTGAAGTTTTCAGAAGTTACGTAACTTGGCCAAAATCACTGAGCCTGGTACACGTTAAAAGAAAGGCAGTATAATACTGTAAAATAAAGGCAATTTCACTTACTGGTCATAGTCTTATGAACTACTAAGTAAGAAATGGTTTGCTGTTTGCAAACCTAAGAACACATGCACTTGGTAACTACTCAACTAAAATTTAGGATCCCTGATTATAATTTCTATGATTATTGTCATTAACATTGCACTGTAAAACAACTGTTTTGTAGAGCAAAAAAGAAATAAACAGAGTTTTCATCTTAGCAGAAATAAAACCACATAGTTTCATTTCTTTTTTTTTCTGGAAGTTTTGCTTATTACTGTGTATCTACTTGTGTGTGCTTTTGTAGTTTTCTTCTTTCACAATTGAATAAAGTGTCTCCCCAATTTATAAAAATCTGTAACTTGTATGTATGTATAAATACAAAATTCATACACTTGGTTTTTTAGAGAATAATTCGGGCTTTATTCAGAGCTTGTTGACTGTTTTTGAATATAATTTTACTAAGCTGAATTATCTGATTTTCCCACACAGAGCAGATTAAAACTAGCCAATTAAAAGGAGACAAGAATCTTACAAGAGTGAGAATTAATAATTTTCACAGGCCATTCTCTTCAATAACTAACAATATGTTTATAGCTTAAACTGAGACATAAAATATTAATTATGCTAAAAATATTTCTTTAATAACGGGTTGTGTTTGTGTTAAGTGACACATTGTATCTTTACAACCATCTTCGACATAACTCAGAAAGTATTTCTTCGTAAGCATTATTTGAAGCACTACAACTGAGTTAGACTTAGTGAGATATGAATAATGATTATTCTGTGGTAGAAGCAAGTAGAAGTACAACGTGCAAACCTCACTTTTTGATTTTTAAAACATAATACTAAAATTCTGTTCTTGAGTTCTCAGCCACTGATTGATTGAGAGCTGTTTATATTTACCATACAATCCTACCTCTCCTTAATACGTATATTGGGGCAGATTAATTCCAATAGTCTGGGAATGGGAAAACATAAATGTTTAGGAGAATAATCTGGGACTTCAAACTTGCAAGGACCAAGACAGTTGTGTGAGTGCCATATCATGATCTCTCTTGTTTGCAGATGGTTTAAAGTACTTTTTTTTTTTTTGAGTTGGAGTCTCAGTCTGTCACCCAGACTGGAGTGCAATGGCCGCTCCTGGCCACTGCAGCCTCGACCTGCTGGGCTTCGGCGATCCTTCTGCCTCAGCCTTCCAAGTAGCTGGAACTACAGGCGCGCGCTATCACGCCTGGCTAATTTTTGACTTATTGTAGAGATGAGGTCTTGCCAAATTGCCCAGGCGGGTCTCGAACCCGCGGGCTCAGGCAATCCACTCACCTCACCCTCCCAAAGCGCTGGGATTACAGGGTGAGCCACTGAGCCCGGCTGGTTTAAAGTACTTTTTTCTAGTTGGAGGAATTAATTGCAAGGCCGTGTTTTCTAGATAGTGAAGTGAAGCATATATGGAAAAATCATAGAAAATGTATGTGACAGGCTTTTATTATATTTTTAAACCCCACTCTCTTACACAATGTTCCTTTAGGGAATGCTCTCAGTATGAGTCTTGGTAGAGGCAAAGTGTGGCTTCTGTGGTGGTTATGCATACTATTCTCCTTTGCTGATGCATGCCTTACGGGACAGAATTAGCTGATCGCCTTCTTGGGGCATAGGTCCATGACTACTGTGGGCCAGTGAGAGATCAGCAACATTGTTGAGGTCTTTCCAGCCAAATCATCCCATTGCTGGCAAGAGTCCTACTAGAGCAGCTCTTCACCATTTTAGTTGTTGTCAGATCCCCTTAACACTCAAACTTTTTTGGAGGATTCTAAAATGATTTAGTTTATGTTGGTCATATCTATTGATATTTATTTTATTGGAACTTAAAATGAACATTTCAAAATATTTGCTAACTTATTTAAAATAACAAATAAACCCATGACATAGCAGTGTCAATGGCATGTTTACCTATAAATAATTATATTATCAAAAAAAAGAACAGTGAAATGGATAGCATTGTTTATCATTTGAAATCTTAATTTTTGGCTAAAAAGAAGACAGCTAGAGTATCATTTCAGCTTTTGTATTCGATCTGTTGAAATACCACCATGTCATGAAAACGCCACTGTAATTAATTAGTAAGATAATGGAGTAAGTGGGAAAGGAAAATTCTAGGTTCAGCAGCAAAAGAGGTAGAAGAAATGTGGTGGCATGAGAGGGACTCAAAGAGCCACTGTTGGTTACCAGACATGGGGGCCCATGTTCAGTGATCAGAGAGAGGCCTCTGGGAGCAAAGGGTGGTCCCCAGCTGACACTTGCATGGAAATGAGGACCTCAGTCCTAGAGCCACATCCACCTGAATTCTGCCACTAACTAGGATGAGCATGGAAGCAGATTTTCCCCTAGTGACTCCAGAAAGGTATGCAGCTCTGCTGACACCATTTCTGCCCTGAATCTACAGGATGTAAGACATGAAATATGTGTTGTTTTAAGGCACTCTTCTGTTCTAAGCAAGCAGTGTAATTCACATTAACAAACAAAAGTGAAAAACACATGCTCATCCTTATACATGTAGAAGAAACATTGGACAAAATCGAACATCCTATCTTTGTAAAAACCTTCATGAAACTCTGAAGCACAGGGAGTTTCTTAAAGCTGATAAATTACATCTAGTGAAAAACCCAAACTATTTACTGGTAAAAGACTGAATGCAAATATTTTTTAAAATATTATAACAAAATCACAATTCTAAAAGACCAAATTGAAACATGGAACTTTATAAGACTTAAAGCTTGTACTCTTTGAATGGCACTGTTAAGAGAATAAAAAGTTGTCCCAGGTAACATAGCAAGAAAACCAGGAGATTACCTAAGAAAAACAGCTCAGTAACCTCTTTAAATGTAGGTAGACATCAATAATTATAATTATTCCTTTGAGTTTTTGTGTCATAAATATTGCAAGTCATAAGAACACTGACATTTGTTCTTTTTTCTTCTCTATTTCAAGATGATAACAAATAAAAACATTTTAAAAACCCATATATAAGTTCTTGTAGTTAGAACATTATACGGTCCATTTAGAAAATTAGCATAGAAGAGGAGTAGTAGATTTTATCTTTCTATGCTAACTTCTAAATAACAGATAGACTTTGTGAACTGATCCTTATTTGTTTGTTTGTTTGTTTATTTATTTATTTATTTATTTATTTATTTATTTATTTATTTAGAGTTGGAGTCACTCTGTCGCCCAGACTGGAGTGCAGTGGCCGCTCCTGGCCACCGCAGCCTCGACTTGCTAGGCTCCGGCGATCCTTCCGCCTCAGCCTTCCAAGTAGCTGGAACTACAGGTGCTCGCTACCATGCTTGGCTAATTTTTGATTATTGTAGAGATGAGGTCTCACCAAGTTGCCCAGGTGGGTCTCGAACCCGCGAGCTCAGGCAATCCACTCACCTCAGGCTCCCAAGGCGTGGGATTACAGACTGAGCCACCGAGCCCAGCTCTGATTCTAATTTAACAAGATAAAGAGTGGGTATGTTTTGCTGACACATAAACTGTCTGAAACATATTGTCACATTGCTTACTCCGTGTACAACACATAGCATCATGCTGCATCAATTGGGAATAAAATATTTGAACAAAAATCTTAAAAAAAGTTGGCCCAGCACAGTGGATCATGCCTGTAATCACAGAACTTTGTGAGTCCAAGAGGGGAGGATTGCTTAAGCCCAGGAGTTTGAGATCAGCATAGGCTACATAGCGAGATCTCATCTCTATAAAATAATAAAATAAATAGCCAGGCATAGTAGTATGTGCCTGTAGTCCCAGCTAATATGGAGGCTGATACATAGTAGTATGTGCCTGTAGTCCCAGCTAATTTGGAAGGATCACCAGAGCCCAGAAGGTCGAGACTGTATAGAGTGTCCCTGTCATGAGCTGGACTCAGCCTAACAGCATGAGAGTCTGACTCAAAAAAAAAAAAAAAAAAGAAGTTAAGCCACAAATTGGGAGAAAATATTTGCAAATCTTATGTCTGATAAAAGCTGTGTATCCAGAATTTATAACGAATTTTCAAAACTCACAAATAAGAACAAATAAGTCAGTGAAAGGCAGTGATTTTTTTAGTTTAAATTTTAAAATATGGTTAGGTTGTGGACTGAAGAACCACACTAAAAGGAAGAAGTGAATCCTCAGGAAGAGGAACACTGTTAAAAACATTGTGGCAATAGGAATAAAACCAAATTTAAAATGTGTAGTTAGTTCACTATGCTTGCACTTAAGACTTATCTGTAACAGTGTATGTGGTAGGTAGCTATTAATATTTTTCAAGTATATGATAATCAAATGAGATCATTTGTGTGAGTGTAATTTATAACTGTAAATCACCATAGGAGGTATTATTATTATTATCATTATTATATTATTGTAATTATTATTGTGGGGCTTTATTATCACCATTGATATATTATTGTAATTATTATTATTAAAGATGAGCTACTATATCATTATGAAAATGAAATTAAAACAAGCAAATATCATCTCAATATTACAAAAATAATTTTTAACTGGGAATGTGTAGACTGAACTTTGAGAACCCCTGCTCTGGGACCCTTTTTCTCTGATGTGGCAAAACTAGATAGAGGAGCTGTCCCTACTGAAGTGAACACAACACGTGGCAGAGACCCCAGTTAATGTCCAATGAGGCCCTTAAAGAAAGAGAAGTCAAGCTGTTGGGGTTTTTGCTTGTTTGTTTTTGTTTTGTTTGTTTTTGGAACCTCTGGTATTTTGAGGATGATTTGTTGCTACCTGGTCCATGCTACCTGCTATACTTTACAAAATAAAAAATGGAAAAGTCTGAATACTTAAATTTTTTGAAGCTCTAACAATCATAAGTGAGCATAAGACTTTTTGGCAGCCAATTATATATTACTACCTGACATTTTGAATTAAGAAAAAAAAAGAAAGAAGGAGGTACAGGGAATCGTTTATTAGTCTAGTGGCTGTGGTAGCTGTAGAAACATCCAGATACCAGTTGCAGCAAAGCCAGTTCTCAGTGAAAGACTGAATACAAAGATTGTTTAGTAATAGAGGCTTTCTTTCTAAATACTTATTGGTATCTGATTTTTGACAAAATATAAATATCATCTCTTGATTTTTACCTGCTTGTGAAGTTGATATTCCAATCTTCCAATAAATAGCCTCCCTGCTTTAATTACCCAAATTTCTATTCTTTGCATCTAAGAATACCAGCCAGCTTTGTAAAACCTGATAAATGAGATTTTCGTCTGTAAGAAGCTAAAATTCAAAATTCTCCAGGGGCCTCCAAACTTCTTTGATCATATTTCTTATCAGGAAAAAATGTGCTCATGTAACTCCAATAGAAACTTAGATCACTTTTATAGACCAGACAAGTCTTGCTCCATCAGAATACATTATTCTAAAATGTAACCTTGCTATTCTAATTAAATACAAAGCCAGCTGTCTGACAGAAATGTAAAATATTGTACGTAAGTAGCATCTGAAAAAATTGCGATGAATTGAATAATTGGCACTATTGATCTTACCTTTGCCAATAAGCATCTTCAAATATAAATTACTAGCATGGGAAAAAGGCAAGTACTAACACAGAATTTTCAAGGCTTATGCTTTGCAGTAGACTGTGGGAAAAATAATACCAAGATAGTATCAGGATGCAAGCTGTATAGGCTTTGATATTTTCTGACAGAGGGGTTCTGGGGCATGGATTGAGTTCCCAAAACCACCTGGTAGGTTGAGTTGAAAAGTCTTTTGAAAAATACATCACAAAGTTACTATGGAACTGTAGGCCTACTTCTGCATTTGCGAATGACTGGTTTAAGTTTTTGTTCTGTTCTTCATCTAGAAGTAGTGTTGCTGTCACTGACATTTTAAAATTAAAATTTATTAAAAGATCAAAAAGTATTAACAGAAGGTGTAACTAAAACGTTGCTGAAAATAGCAACACATTATTTTCAAACTCATGTTTTTGAATATTTTGGAAAAATATCCTGTTTATAATATACTGAGACAGTTACACTATTCTTAAAATACCTTAAGACAGCACTTTTGTTATTTCATTGTAAATTACTGATATTTATTGCTTAATTGTATGTTGCAAAATTCTTTAAAACGGTGCATGATTGCGTTCAAGTTAAATTTCAAGTTCATTGGAAAAAAAACACAACACATATTACTTGAATTCATAATGCTATACAATTTTTCCCAAATTGTACTTTCACAGTGCCTGTAAATAATCCATTTAAGGATGGAAAATACACTGCCTCAGGGAGTATCCAGACACATTGCTGTTATCACAAATATCTGCTTGGTTCTAAAGGCCAAAAAGCCTTTTGGTAAAAAAAAGTATTAGTTTGAGTTTTTGGTGTAATTCTTCTTGACTATATAAATTAGACTACAAAACTTGTTACAGAATCGTGCATGTAATTCCACAGGATTCTCTTGTTAAGGATAACCTGGTAGTTCTTTTAAGTGCATCAGCCAAAATGCATATAACTCATCTCAGAAGTATCATGGTATTCCTGATGCATGAAATTACTCTTTTGAACAATAGGCTAAAGTGTCTGAGATGGAGCTGTAACAATCTGAGAAATACGCATGAACAGAGACCACCAAGAGGACTGACAGTAATTTCATTGTGCCAAATGTTTATTTAACTGTGGAAGAATCATATTTGGCATAGAAAGTACATTCTTTGCAGAAGATGACTGCATTGTTCAGCAGATAAATTGCTTTTATGACTGATCCATTTAGATTTAAGATGGAATTTTTATGACACAATACACTTGTTGAGACCACATTGTTGAAAATCTGAATACTTTGAAGTGCATGGTTAAAAACATGTTTTAGCATGATTTGTGATTCACCAGCTATACAGTACTAGGTGATAGCTATTTGGGTAAATGATTAGTGACTTGGTTATCTTTCTGAATTGTAGGTTTTGATAGTTCCTAAACTGACTCATGTTGTCAGGAGAGGATTCCAAATGAGATTATTTAAAAAGGTAGACTCAGTAAAGATGGCTCGAAATCTATGTGATTCTTTTCCTTATTTGTTTAGAAGACAACTTAATCTTATGAAAAAAATGTTCAAAACGGATATCATTGATTACACTTAGGTGGTGTCCCTTAGAGGAAGAAACCAGGTACTGAGTAAGAGATGGGAATGTGAGATACTAAAGGATACCAGAGGTCACCTACCAGTTCAACGAAGAGTAGTATGCCTGTGTTCTTCAGGAGAAATTGTTAGCATACCAGTTGTTAGCATGAAAGGTTTTCACATACAGCAAAGTATCTCTTAACGATGGGGATATGTTCTGAGAAATGCATGACTAGGGGATTTTTTCGTTGTGTGAACAACATAGAATACTTACACAAACCTAGATGGTAAAATATACTACACACCTAGGCTATATGGTATAGCCAGTTGCTACAAACTTGCACTGCTTTTTACTGTATTTCCTGGGCTACAAACTTCCACTGCATTTTACTGTATTTCACAGTGTAGGCAATTGTAACACAAATGTGAGTATTTGTGTATCTAAACATGGAAAAGGTATAGTAAAAATATGGCATAAGAGATAAAAAGTGGTGCACTTGTATAGGTCACTTACCATTAATGGACTCTACAGGACTGGAAGTTTCTCTGGGTGAGTCAGTGAATAAGTGGTGACTGAATGTGGAGGCCTAGGACATTAGTATACACGCCTTTAGACTTTATAAATATTGTACACTTAGATTATACTAAGGTTACTTTGAAATCGTTTTCTTTCTTTGATAATTAATTAACCATAGCTTACTGTAACTTTTTTACTTTATAAACTTTGTATGTATCTTTTAACTTTTGGACTCTTTTGTAATAATACGTGGCTTAAACACAAACACGTTGTACAACTGTACACAAATATTTTATAACCTTATTCTACAAGGTATTTTCTATCTTTAACTTTTTAATTTTTACTTTTAAAATGTGTTAAAAACTAAGGCACAGACACCCCTACTAGCCTAGGACTTTCCAAGGTCGGAATTATCAATATCACTGTCTTCCACCCCCCACATCTTGTCCCACTGGAAAGCATTTAGGGGCAATAACATGCATGGAGCTGTCCTCTCCTAAGATAACAGTGCCTTTTTCTGGAATATCTCCTGAAGTACCTGCCTGAGGCTATTTTACAGTTAACTTAAAAAAAGTAGAAGGGAGTACACTCTAAAATAATGATAAAAAGCATAGTATAGTAAATACATACACCAGTAACACAGTTGTTTATTATCTTCATCAAGTATTATGTACTGTACATAATTGTATGTGCTAGACTTTCACATGACTAGCAGTGGAGTACTTTTGTTTGTTTACACCAACATCACCACAAGCAAGGGAGTAATGCATTGTGCTAAGACGTTACAGTGGCTACCATAGCAGTAGTAATGATCCATTATTGACTGAACTGCTGTTACGTGACTCATGGCTCTATGATACCAAAAAAATACATATAAGTACTTTTTTGCTGATACTATTTAAACTTCTTCCGATTTCTTCCATTCTGAGAGCCAGTGGAACAGCAAATATAGCCTTATTAGATATAGTTTCTCCTTCTAGTCCCCTCAGAACCCTGACCTTTGGGAATGAGTTCTGGGGCCAGTGGGAAGCATTGACCAAATGAGGTGGTATACTTACCTTCTATCAAATGTTGACATTATCACCTGTTGTTAGTGAACTATTTCCAATGAGTAATTTTTGCATTTGAATCTTGAAAATTTTTTAAATTGTACTCCACATCTTTTAAACAAAAATAAACACAATTTTAAAAAGAACAATGGAATCTTGAAAATCTTTAGAACCTTGACTCATTGATTTTTATTATATGTTTACCATCTTGATAGGCTTAGAAGAGACACTCAGGCTTATTTGTGAGTTCACCTGACTCCATGGCATACAGCATGTGCATGTGAACCTGGGAGTGGGAAATACGTGACTGACCCTGTGAGTTATGAGCTTACCAGACAATGTAACTCAGGCTGGCATGCTTTCATCTTGCTGCCCTTCCTCTCCTACTTTCCTTTCTGCGAGAGCCTCCTGCGTAAGGGGATGAAGCCGTTGTCATTTTATAGACTTTGAAAGCTCATGCTCATTACTGACAATTCATGGCTTGTCAAGCTGAAGTGGGTTCACTGTGTTGCCTTGCGAGCCATGTGTCTTTATATCGGTTGTACTGATGATCACAAAGACTGAGGGCAGCACTCTTTATTGGGACAGCCAGCGGTGCTGAATCAATCACATCCTGTTGTGCTTGGAGCTGTATGCAGATTGCCTTTGCACAGCATGACTTAATAAAAGATGGCCGTGGTGGTATTGTTTTATGATAATTATGATGACTTTTCTCGGTTTGCATTAGCATCAACCACACAATAAAAGAATTTTTGGTGGCTGTCTTGGGAAGTGCAACAACCGCTGTCATTTGACTGTTTCCAATGGTGTATTCACAATCTGTGGATTGATGTCAGACAGGTGTAAAGGACTTTCAAGGAGAAAAACATGAAAAAGAAGTTTGCAAATATATAACTACTGAGGAAAATGAAACTTTGAAAATTTTTATAGTGTATACTTCATTTCAGGATTTTAGCATTTAACAAATGCGTGTCTCACAGTCTTTACTTAGAAATGTGTATGCAACTTTATTAAAGAGCTTCCCTTAAGAAACTGTGAAATCATATAAAATCCATGTTTAGAGGCTTTGTTGGTTTACTATTTAAAATAATGTTTAGAGGCTTTGTTGGTTTACTATTTTAAAATAATAAGGTTTTACCCCCGGGTGTGTTCTGTAGCATTGCACCTCTCTAAGGAACCTACTAATCTCGTCTATTCAAATGGGGATTTTTTTGAAGCTCTAGGTTCCCTTACAAATAGGCTACGATACACATATCCTGCTATTCTTTCAAATGTGGAACCACATGGAGAGAGAGTTCCCGAATCTTCCTAAAGTACGTTAGCTTTCACCTTTTTCATGCTACTCAGTATTGAATCCATTAGAAGCCAACAAAGCCCTTCTGTGTTACTGTCCCTCCTGACTCTCGGCACACTGTGCATTTAGATAATTCTGCCAGAAGGCACTTTTATAAAATCAGCTTTCAAGATATATTCTTGAAAAGGCATTTATGCAATTTTTTCATTTATCCGTCAGGAATTCTGTAAATAAAACACTGAGGTCTTATACCTTAGTAGCTGATGGCAGTAATTTTGGACAGAGTAATTTATTTTTCTTTATGTATCTTGATGGCACACAGCTGGTCCTGGAAAAATAATTTCAAGGCTTTGTTGTTGTTGGTGGTGGTTGACTTTTTTGGAGAGTAAACCGTGATGGCTCAGAGACTCTCTGGTAGAAATAATTGCTTTTTATTTGCATACATACCTGTTCCAAAGATCTTTAACATAAATAGTATGGAAATCTGTTTTTTTCCTAAAGAGAGGACCATCCACACATTGCCATGTTAATCACATAGTTATGATTTCCCTATATCCTGTAAACATTAAGCATTCATTATTGGGTGTTTTGCTATATGACATAATTAAAAGGCAGTTCCTGAGTTGGGGCTTGAAGCATGAACACAGCTTTATTACCCTCTCTCAGCATAAGGAGAGATACAGAGATTGAAGGATGAAGAGAACCTGTGTTTATATTGTGTGACATTCTTAGGTAGCTGTTTTGCCAGATGCCTGTAGAGGGCAGAATTTCTGAAGGTAAAGATCCACAGGCAGGAACTTGATCAAGGATCTGGAACAAAGAAATTTGGATTTTTTGCGGTAGACATGAGGGTTCATTGAGATGTTTTCTTTTAGGATATATATATCCTAAACTGGATCACTATTCCAACAATAGTATGGGTGCGAGGCATTATTTCTCTTTCTTGATCAGTTTAAATAATTGTAGCATAATTGGCCAGATTGCAAATAAATGTTTGTATTGCCTTTGTAAATAGCTGAATGCTAGCTTCTTTAAACATTTAAAATCTTGACCAGTCAACTGGATTTATATAGACCAAACATTAACAGTTGAAAATATGAGTGTTACACAGTAAGTTAAACCTCAACTTTATACCTTCATTAAAACTCAATTGTGAAAATTTTGAAATTGTTTGCTGAAAAATAACAAAAAACATACTTTTTCAAGCAATTTGTTATATGATGCTGGAGTTTTTTGAAAACTCCAGGCAAAGTTTGTTTTTGTTTGCTAATGTTAAACATTGAGACATAAAATTAATATAAATAAAATAATATTCTTGAAAGACGGATCACAAGAATGTACTATCAATAGTAAATATTTAAACTATCCCCAAACTATATTTTATCACCATATTTGATCATTCATATGCACACCTCTGAAATATTTTGGCACAGAGCATGTAGTAATAAAAAAGTGGACAACGGCTTTGTTCTAACTTTACAACCCTGATTTTGAATATAGTAGTATCCAGTAAATGTTTATATTATATGTGTATTTAACAAATATCATGGTGACCTTATGTGCAAGATACTGTTACCAGCACTTTATTCAGTTATTGACTCATTTAATTAAAGGAATAAATGAATGTATGAATGAAAATAGGGAAGACATGCTTGTCATATAGCTAACTCACTAATGCCCAGATATTTTTCTCTACTCTTACAGGATTGATTACTTTGTTATCTATGAACCCTTCTTCTAGTTATAAAGCTGGGTGTGTTTAGTTCTTTTCACATACTTGTCATGTAATCCTTATAACAATCCTGTGCCTGGGTGTAATTATGACTTGAGTGGTTAGTAATTTGCAAAATAAATACAGATAAGGGAAGAAGGATTCTTTTTTGAAACCCAATCCTTTTCTCTTTCTTATATCTCGCAGCAAGGCAAGGATAGAGAAAAACCAGTTTGGGGTCTTCCAAGTGTTCTCCTCTTTGAACTACTCCCAGAATGGATTTTCCTTTTTTCTCCTCTCTGTTCTATATTTTCCATAAGGCAAACTTTAATATCATATATCCAGCAAAACAACCCATAGATATTTTTCTCTACTGACCTCTTTGTGTATGTGTATTTTCTTTTACATACATATTTATAAATTTAAAATACATTCACAATATAAAGATATACATTACTATGTACACATTTTACCCATAGTAAATACATTAAATTATCATTGAATCAAAATATTAAATAATAGATTTCTTTTATGGATATATATATACATATATAGTTTTTAAATAACATTTATCATTTAACTTTACATTACCCTTTTTAAAATTTAAAAGATCTGGAATTAAGTCCTCATTTAATTTATGCATTAAGTGATTAATTAATTAATTTATTTGTTTAACTCATATTTTCTGAAGACTTGTATGCTGGGGGAGACCCCAAGAATAGAGAGCTTAGGAGAAAAGACACACTGTAATACAAATTATTCAAGTACTGTATCTATCCAGGGACCTACGAGACTATTGCAAAATCACTCAAATAATCTAACACTCTTCATTTCTCTTTGATAAAGTGAGGATAACAATATTTGTCTTTCTACCTAGGAACAGAGTTCTTGTGCTAATTAAACAGGGTAACAGATATTACAAAGCACTTCCTAAGTCCAAAAGTGCTGTATTGAATAAATGATGTAGTTCACTGCTTCTCAAACCTAGTTATCTACTAGTTTATTCTGTGTAAGAAGCTGAAGACTGCTTCTCTATACTTTTTCCAGGTGACTGCTTTTTTGCTTTAGGGGTAAACTAAATTCATCTTCCTTTTTCTCCTACAATTGTGTAAGTTACCTGTGACTTCTCATAATCTTCTTTCTCAAGATGAATATTTTAGATGTCTATACCTATTTTTTTACATAACAGTTTTAAATATCTTGCCACTGATACTCACCTTTGACTATTCCTAAGTTTTATTTTTTTGAATAATAGACTATTTTTAATACAGTTTTACATTTACAGAAAAATTTAACAGTAACTGCAAAGAGCTCCCATATATCTACTTTCCTCGCCCAAACAGTTCCAAGTTTGTTTTTTTAACACAGGTAGTTGTCAAAATTAAACACATTATTCCAGACGTGATCCAGAAGTAGCCTTAAGTGACCCTAAGGAGAGGGATGAGTCAAAGACGTATAAGTGAGAAGTAAGGTATGGAGATTTATTTATAGTAAATATGCAAGTATGGAATAATTGGCAATAGAGGCTGCAAAAGGTGGAAGGCAGGAGGGATGTAAAAGATAAAATGTTATCTTTTGGGTCACTATTCACATGATGAACACACAGACACTGTACAATATGTCTGTGTAACACAACTGCATGAATACCTAAATCCATTTTTTAAATTAGTTAAGTTAAAAAAGGCTAAGTGCAATGACTCACACCAGGAATCCCAGCACTTTGGGAGGTGAGGCAGGAAGATCTTTTGAGCCCAGGAGTTCGAAGCTCAAGACCAGCCTGGGCCACATAGTGAGACTTCGTCCCTAAAAAATAAGTGAATAAAAGAAAAAATTACAAAAAAAAAGTAGAGAATGATTTATGATGGTTTGTCCAAGAAAAAGAAAAAAAGTTGACATCTTAAATAATTATGGTTGAGCATGAGAACACAGAAGTGTTAGTAGAGGATGTAGAAAAGACTAAATGAACAAGCGAAGGTGCAAATGTCTCCAGAAAAAGCAGAGTTGTGTTTGTTTGGTTTTGTTTTCTGCAGAGAGGTCAGATGAGAGAAAGGGTCTTTGCATTTGATTTCCTTGTGCTACCTTTGGTAGTCACAGCAGAGCATTAGCAACAGCACAGATTGAAGTGAGTTCAAGAGTTCTATAGCATCAAGTAGTAGATACAAGTGGTACAAATAAGTTCAGAATTTAAAATTTGAAAAATAGAGCAGATGTCAGTGTTGGAAAAGGGCACTGGATATCAGGGAGGTAGAAGAAACTTTATGGCCAGAATTTTGAAAGACACTTTATGTGCTTTCAGTTGGACTCTATTTTATCATCCAGGTTTCTTCATGTAACTTTATTCTCTAGCTACCCTATAACAGTCTCTAATTTTTACTCAGCTGTGTGTTGTTTTTGGCTCCCCAATCTTAATAAAAATAAAATCTCATTCATTTAGGATTTAGTTCTGCTGCTTATGTGTGTATTTCATTTTGTTTGTATGTGAACCCCTGTATCAGTTATCAATTATATTTTCTAGAAATCCTGGAATGTTTAATTATATTTTGTTTAACTTCTGACATGTATTTCAGTTCCATTTTGAGCTTAATCAATAATGCCCATCCTTTGGACAGTGCAAAATTCTAATTCTAATCTATACATTGGTTCAGTTAGATTTTAAATTAATTGGAAGTTTTTCCCATTAAACACATAAGATTATCATTAAATCAAAATATAGAACATTAAATAAAGGATTAACTTTAGGATTATACAAATTTATTTTTTGGCATATGAACAATCTTGTAAAACTTGTCGAACAGCTTATCATTGAGCTTACTAATAAGAAAAATTTTCAACACGATAAAAACCATTCATAAAGGTATTCATTCTATCAAGTGTTTTACACATGGGGATGTTAAACTTTATTTCTTTCATACTATGGCTGGATTATATAATTACAGAACTGGCACAATATAAGTTTTCAAAATTATAATATTTGGTATAAAAAATATCTTGTGTAAGTTATAAAAGAATATAGATTGGGTTGATATTGTAATAAAGATACCTACACCACAGTCTGGAACCAGACAGTCAGGGCCCTAATCCTGGATTTGCCATTTTAGAAGTTGTGTGACCCTGGGCAAATCATAAGCTCTCTGGCCCTCAGTTTCTGCATTTATAAAATGGGGCTTATGGTGGTACCTACCTCACAGGTAGTTTTTAATTGTGATTAGGTTAATATATACAAAGTGATCAGAACAAAAATTGAACATATTAAGTCACTTATAGTTGTTTGTTAGTATCTTTAATATCTTAATTATAGCAGCTCTTGTATGATATTATATGACTATCAGTGGGAATGACATTTTATCCTCACATAGTGCCATCCTCATGACAGTTCCCTCAAATATGTCTAGATGGATGAACTCTTACCAAACTAATAGCAAAATTGATGATAGAGTTAAGACCAGAGTAGATGCAATTTAAAATCTACACAAAGTACATCTTACATAGTATTTTGACACTGAGCATGCATACTTGAGTCTAGTCTCCCCCTCACTCTGTTTTTTGGTTTTTGTTTAGGGACTCAGTTAGCAGGTGTTTCTGAAATACCTGACGCACATCAGGCATTATAGTATGGTCTTAATGCTTAAACCAGTTGCAGGTATTGCCTTGAGACAACTTACAGTCTGCAGGACAAGAATTATTTTATCTTATTTTATTTTTTGAGTTGGAATCTCACTCTGTTGCCCAGACTGGAGTGCAGTGGCACACTCCTGGCCACTGCAGCCTCAACCTGCTGGACTCCAGCGATCCTTCCGCCTCAGCCTTCCAAGTAGCCAGAACTACAGGCATGCGCTACCATGCCCGGCTAATTTTTGATTTATTGTAGAGATGAGGCCTCGCCAAGTTGCCCAGGCGGGTCTCAAACCCACGGGCTCAGTCAATCCACTCACCTCAGCCTCCCAAAGTGCTGGAATTACAGGCTGAGCCACTGAGCCCGGCAGTGTTATTTCAAACAAATAGGTACTACAAAGAAAAAGTTACAGTGCTATTAGACTATATAAAAGGGTCACATAAGCCACCTTTACTAAAGTGCTATTGTAAAATGAGATCAAAGAAGGAAGGTTTTAGCCACCTGAAAATGAAACTTTCCAGGGACTGCCTCAGGTAGAGAGTAGAGTGTCTGGAAGTTTATGTGAGAAATACAGATATGACATGAAGCAGGTGATGGAAAGAAGATAATAATTTCATAGCACTTGTAGTTTCTGCTAAAGACAGCAACTTGATGTACCCTAAGTCATTTTGGTTGTCTTACTGTTTTCTTACTAACATAAAAGTGAGATTATTAGATGTGTATCTTCTAATGGGAGGGCTTTTTACTTTAATGTGTGAATTTGTTCTAATAAGCATGCCCTATAAATCCTATAAATCTTACGTTGATGCTTACTCTGACTGCTATGAGGAAAATTAATTAAATGAGACAAGTGGATGTGGAGAAACCAGTTAGGAGCCATTAAGTAATGCAAGAGAGAGATGTTTAGCATCTGGCCTAGAAGGATGGCTGTAGAAATAAAGAAAAGTAGATAGATTTCAGAGCTTTTAGAAGATAAAATTTGTGAGACTTTATAATTGATAGGTAGAATAAGAGATGAGTATACTATGGTTTCCAGAATTCTGGTTTGCATAAACGAGCTTGAAATATAGAATGAAGTGTAGTCTTGGATATAGAGAAGTTTGTAAGTTCAGCATGAAACTTTTTTTTCCCAGATTAAATCTGGACTACTCTGGAGCTTAAACAAGTAAAATGTTGAGGTGGACATATGGTTCTGGAGGGAGGAGAAACTTCTGGACTGTTAATATGAATTTAGGAGTCATAAACATGGAGATGAAAATTGAAAACATAGAACTGGATTGGGTTATGGAGGAGGAAAAGTATGGATTAATAAAGAAAAGCACCTGGGAGCATCTAGTACCCCAAAGAATGCCGGCATTTAATGATCAATTTAAAAAAGAGGAACTAATAAAGAAAGCTAAAGAGATAATCATGGAAATGCTGTGCCTTAGATATTTAAGAGAAAATTTTGAGATAGAAGAGAATGGACCTACTGGGTGGAATACTACAATTAGGTCAAGTAAAATGTGGACTAAGTATGGGAGCAAAATAAATATTCAAATGAGTAGGAAGTGAGGAAATGAAAATAGTAAGATATTTTATGATATTTGACTTTGGAAGACATGATCCAATGTGACCTAGTTGGGAAGAGAACAGGGAATTGAGGGAGTGTGGTTTTTGGTCTTTGTTTGTTTGTTATTTTAAGATGGGAGATAAGATTTACTTTCTAATAGCCAAGAGACAATGGAGAAGAGTGACCAAAGGTAAAACAGAAAGTTTCTGACAGACATCTTGAGACTCCTGGGAAGGTACGAAGAAGGTAGAGCACAAAAGGAAAAGAGAAAATGTGTGCAGAAGCAGGTAGGATAATAGATTCAGATGTTGGACATTAAGGGAGTTTCTATTTAGCGCCTCTGTGTTTCCTTGGTGAATAAAAGACAGCACTTTCTGCAGAGTGAGAGGAAGTCTGGTAGACAGGAGATCAAAAGTTTGAGAAAATTGCAATAAAAATTTTTCATATTCTGGATTGCTAGCAATACTTCAGAAAACTTCAGATAAATATGTGGACTGCTGTGTATTAGTAGATCTTGCTTGAGAGACATGCCCGTAATTTTTTTCTAGATGGCAGTCAATTCTGAGATTTTTCTGGGAATACTCAAAAGTTAAGATGTGTGTACAGAGAAGAGGGGCATTTGGATCCACTCGGAGCTGGCGATTTTAGAGCACAAACTATTAAAAAGAAAAGTGAGCCGGGCTCGATGGCTCAGCCTGTAATCCCGCGCCTTGGGAGGCCGAGGTGAGTGGATTGCCTGAGCCCTAGGGTTCGAAACCCGCCTGGGCAACTTGGCGAGACCTCATCTCTACAATAAATCAAAAAAATTAGCTGGGCATGGTAGCGCACGCCTATAGTTCCAGCTACTTGGAAGCCTGAGAGGGAAGGATCACCTGAACCCAGCAGGTCCAGGCTGCGGTGGCCGGGAGCGGCCACTGCACTCCATTCTGGGCAACAGTGAGACTCCAACTCAAAAAAAAAAAAAAAAGAAAGAAAAGTGAGTTTACATAATGGTAAGGATATGGCTGCAGTGGTGAGTCACTGAATCCAAACTGGGTGGTCTTCGTCTTTGTCATCATTATCCTCATATGTCATCATCTTCTGACGAAGGTTAGAAATGAAGTTAGAAAGGCCTGATGGAAATGAATAGTCTAAGTTGTTGATAAAGGGTGAATGATTCTCCCATTCCATCATTACTCAATTATCACAAGGACACTGTCTTTAAAGAACATTGTGTCTATCCAATTCTTGGGAAGATCTGTAGTTAATCATGTTGATCAGCGCTAGACATTTGTTGAAACAAGTTTTGATAACAAGCCAGAATATTGTACCTCAGAAGCAAGATCCAATCTGGCTTCTACTGTTATGACTACCTGGCTTCTTGCTTTGTTCTTCATGTGCTTACCCTGCTGTTTGGTGAATATGTTCATGCATCATGTTTCTGGGCAACAGGCAGAGCTTGTGGAGAGGGCTCTTTGGGCAGAAGACAAGACACCCTCCTCCGTCTGGCAGAACTGTGACCTCAGCCATGCAGCCGAGTGGGTAGGTTCACTTACAGTCAGCTCTGTGTTATCTCTGCAAATACACCTTGGTGAGCACTTCCAAGACCTAGCTTCATGGTGGAAGGTAAAAGATTCCTTTCAACCTCGAGCTTAAACTACATCCTTCTACCAAGATAATGAAGAGGATATGAATGGAATCTATGTCTGTTTGTGGTCCTCAGCTGTGAGACTTTGATTAAGTTACTTGACCTTTCAATTTTTCATCTAAAAATAAGATATGAATAATACCAGTCTCACAGGTTGGTAGTGAAGATTGGTCAAGTTAATGCAGGCAAAGCATTTACTCAGTGCCTAAGCATTATACTTAATACATATTGGTTTTTAAAGATTAATTTTTTTTTATCAGAGAGGTCTTAATGGAGGTTTAGAGAATGCTTAGATTTATTTTTTTTAATTTTCATTTTAAAATGTATTGGTTTATTCTTTTCTCATTGGATTGGTGATCCTTGAATGTGTATTCCTCCTTTGCTCTAGGGAAAGAGGTTTATATGAGAAGTGGGGACACTCTGAGCCCCTAAGGACAGTAGAGGAATAAATGTTCTCAAGGTAACTGAGCAAATAAAGAGACAGGAAGATGGGTCTGGAAGGGCCCCTTGCAGGTATAAATCTACATAAAATTTTAATTTGCTATGGTAGGTCAGTTGTCTGTTTTTATAATTGTTAGTCATCCAATGCCAGAGTCATATGAGTGGGAAGACAAGGAAACCAAAATTTGAATTAAGGACTCCAAAAGCTCCTAAGTCTTAATTATCCCCCAATACTATTATTCAGTTGTTTTGATCACACCTAAGAAAATAGAGTAGCAGTCATTGCTTAAGTTAAGGAAAAAAGTTAGATTATCTTTGTAAAACTTGAGTTATTTTAACTAGCTCTGTTTGGTAATAAATACCACTTCTTATCTTAGATTTTCAGCTTTGTGGGTGAAATGAGGAGCATAGCAATGACTAATTTTTCAGAGTCACAATAAGAAAAAGTCTATGTGAGACGACATTGGTATGTTTTTAAACCTTTGAAGACTTAAATTTGGGAAAATAAGGGAACATACTTTTAAAATTAAAGCAGAGTAAAAGATTTTGATTTACAAATTAAATACTTTTGTAGTTTGAACCAAGACAATTGAGGTACTTTAAAAGGTAATACAAATAGAAGTACTTTGTAAGCTTCAAATAGTTATAAATGTAGATGATATTGTTATTACAAAATAATCATTTTTATAAAATTCTCAAATTTTCTCAAGAAATGTATCTAAATCATTTTCAATAAAATAAAGTATCTAATAATTGCAATATGTAGGTTTTTAGACATACATGTTTAAAATAGTTGAGCTTGTAAAAATGAAGTCTAACTAGTTCATCTTTTGGGTTTGATTAGGGTGCAATTAGAAAAGTAGGAGAAATCATATTCATGAAAATATTTCTATGTCATACCATTTTTGTTTAAATCAATTCAAAAAATGCAAGTACGATTAAATAGAAATGCATCTAGATAACAAATATATTAACCTAGATTTGCAATCATGCATTTCTTCTCTTATTTTGATTTATCTTGATTCATTGCTCAGTAACATATCCTGAAATATATCATTGGCAAACCACACACCAAGTCACAGCAGTTTCCACTGGAGACAGTGTTACAAGAGGCCATTGAACTTCACTTTTTTTGAATCTGTGTTGCTGGGGCATTGGTGTGTGGATTGCTATTCTGTTAGCATGATGAACTAATTGACCTAGCAGGACTCCCTACAGAATAGCAGCTTCTGCTTAGTTCATCAGGAGTACAATTTGTTGTTTCATTTCCTCTTCTAGTCCCATTGGAAAAACTGAATTGTGAAAAGACTACCTACTGGGAGCATTCAGTGCTCACAACTGAAGAAGTAACTTTATTTATTTACATATTTATTTATTTGGTACTGTCTTAATTAGCAAAGAAGGAATGACTTTATTAGGCAAAAGTTTGTTGTGTTTTTGATACAGATGAATGAGTGTCTTTAGCAGAGCATTTGATTCTCTGTGACTTGTCAAAGTGAGGGCCCCTTGCAGGTGGAAATCTTACATAAAATTTTAATTTGCTATGGTAGAGCAGTTGTCTGTTTTTAAAATTGTTAGTCATCCAATACATTGAATACACTGAAAACAAGTAAATGACTGCTAATTGAGTTTAAAAAACAAAACAACCACAGTATGGAATTTTGGAAGATACGTACTTTGGGCCACATACAAAGTGAAGTTTTAATTCTACTTCAATAAAGATGAATTATATGTTCACAGCATTGTCCAAATGTGGACTTCAGCAATTTGTTTCTAAGTTTTGAAACTGTCACAATTTTTTATTTGCACCATTTTTTTCATTAGATTGTGCATTCTTTGGCACCAAGAGACATCATGAGATCTAATTATAATAATGAGTAAAGTTTGACAATATCTTTATTTTACATATACTTAGGAATGAGTACTAGTTTCTATTTTATATTGGTAAACTCTTAAGTGCATTAGGAAAATGTTATAGGTTATGATTCACATGTTCTCTTAACCTCCCATCTTTTTCTAGAACACTGTTCAATAAGTTGTTTATCCTGAGAATAGAAGCAGAATCTTGTAATGATTGTGAATTCTTGTTCTAAAATAAGATATCCTTGATTCAGATCTCTGCTTTGTCCCTCACTAGCCTTGTGGCCCTGAACAAGCAGTTCAATTCTCTAAATTTCATGTGGTTAAGTTATGGAGAATAGGTGCTACAAGGGAAGATTTTAGAGGAGTGTTTACCTAGGATTTACTCAGTGGGTGTTAGTAGTAATTCTATATGCTTCTCAATAATCTAGTGCAAAACTTTGTAGAAGATGTGCTCAAAAACGAGTTCATGAATTAATGAACAAGAAAAAGTCTTGCCCAGAAAACCTACAATCATCATAAATCCATGTCTGTCCTACATATTTAAGCAATGCAACATACTTATGTATATGTATACAATTATAGCAGAATGTAGGAAAAGTTCTAAATAGCTTAGAGTCTATCTTTATTTAGGAGAAAGTAACCACAAAATCATTACTTTATTTTGTAAAGAATTTGATAATTAACATGCAGTGTTCAAAGAATATGGATGACTAGAATAAGATTTAAAGAATTGTCATTAACACAATATTGTGAAATACTTCTATTTTTTCAAAAATATGCCTTCTAACATCTTTGTAAACCTCTGTAAAAGACCTTATTTGTATACAATTGTATGTTTTTGAGGCAGGGGAGAGAAATACGGTTCATGTACTAAGTTTGTACATGTTTTGTGCCAGATACTATGAATATTAAAAAATCTAAGGCATGATTCCTGCATCCAAGGAAGGTATAATTGATGTACTTGGATTGGTGCAGCACATAATAATTAGGATTTAATATATGCACTACCTATACATATATAATCACATGTTAGATAATATGAATTTATTCTCTAGGAACTTAAGAAAGTATGAAAATATACTTCAACCACTAAACATATCCTGCCTCCATATGGAAAATATTTATGTAAAACTGTTGACAGTAAGGGAGTTGTCTTTTTAATTTTTTCAAACTCTCAGTTATGAAATCCAGAAAAAAATAAAAATGCAGTTTTTTAAAATGATAGTTGACTATTTTTTAATATACTAAGAAATATGATCAAACCAGAAACATCATTGCTAATCATGTATGTACTTTGATTTTGCAATTGCAATAATGTGTGGTAGTGTGGGAGCTTTTTTCCTTTCATGATTGTCATTTAAGTGATAAGATGTGTGAGATGATAAAGCATAGTGTCTGACATATAGTATGTTTTGTGTTTGTCTGTTTGGTCATCCTTCACTTCTTTGTTAATCCGTGACTATGAACAGGAAAATATTGAGGCTATTGTAATTAAATTTGCCACAAATGGAATATGGTATCAGTAGACTTAGTGGTACATGGTGGCCACAGTGAAACTCCCATAAGAGATGGTATTTGGAAAACAACCATGTGGCAAGTTATTTCTGCCTTTGACTAATACTTAGAAATTACTCTCCATTTGGATTCTTCCTTTAAAAAGAAATAGTATTTTTAGATCTCCCCAGCGTGTGAGTAGTAACATGGGTCAGAAGTATATTTTCATATTATACAAAAGTATCGTCTTTTCAGATATGACAGTGATAATAACATTCACAAAAATTTCATTTGCTGTTCTTTTTCCTCTTGCGGTTCATTGGTTCTGTGAGTAGATCTGAACAATAACACGTGATATGTGCCACCACTGGGTTGATTAAGTCCTTGCATGATACTGCAGTCTCTTTTCTCCTGCCTTAAGGAAATGATAGTTTCCTTAAGGAAACTGACAAGTACTAAACATTATTATTCACTAGTAAAATGATAACTAAAATCACAGTAGCATACCGTCACTTTCCATTAATATGGCTTTCAACACTAAAAACAAAACAAAACAAAAAATTGGTAACACCTAGTATTGAAAAGGACCATAGAACTACAAAAACTCTCAAACATTGCCACCATTGGGGGTATAAATCAGTACAATTTGTATGAGAAATGTGTTTTGTGGTATTAATTAATCTAAATTTACCTATTCCCTACAGTCCAGAAATTCCATTTCTGGGTATATACTCAACAGATATATATATGCTTATTATCAAAAGATGTGGACCAGAATGCTCAAACTGTGATTTTTAAAAACCTCAATGGAAACAACCTAACTGTCCATCAACAATGGAACACAACAAATAAATGGAATAATTTTCACTATACAGTAATGAAAATAAACAAGTACTGCTACACACAACACAAAGTCTTAGAAACAAAATATTGAGAGAAAAAATGCCAAGCACAAAATGGTGACTGTTACATGAATGCTTTTATATAACTTTTGTTTTTATAAAGTCCCAAAATGGGAGAAACTGATCTATAATAAGAATCAAAATTGCATTTTCCATTAGGAAAATAAATGGCTAAAAAGAATTGTATGGAGGGACGTTACTGGTAATTTTCTGTTTTGCTGTGGTAACATAAATGGGTTCATTTTAGTGATACATTATCAAGCTGTATATGTATGATTTGTGCACTTTTTGATATTTATCTTATACTGCTCTAAAATTCAACAGTAAGTTTATAAGTAACTTATTTTTTTTTTAAAAAAGCTTTTTTTGGCAATTATACTAGAAACATAGAATCGTCAATCAGTATCATCTATCAAAAATAATTATTTTTCGGTTTGCGAAGAACAAAGATATATTAAAAGAAATATATTAAAAGAAATTTTTGTCTTTTGTTTTTTCTTCTTGATTTAACCAAATGCTGCCCTCCCCCTCAGTGTCCTTGACATCTTCTGGCCTACTCTAATTCAGCATTGCTACTTGGCAGGCATTTGTAGGGAACCTGACTTTAGAATATCAATAGCTTAGTCCCAAACAAGCCAGCACAACATCAGGACACTCAATTGGCAGGAACATAAAAGTGTTTTCAGAAGGCCAAGAGATATAATATGAAATCTCTGTTTGCTCACCTTTTTTGTTTGAGTTAAGCTAAATAGAAGTGATTTCAGCAAAATGTGAGTTGTCCCATATTCTCAGGCTTTTGATTGAGTTCTGGGCTTGGTAATAGCTGGGAAAAGCTAAAAATTTCTTTGCAAAGTTTAAACCCCTAAGTATCTAATGAAAAATTAGCATAGTGGAGGAGAGCCAAAGACCAAAGATAATATCTACTGCACTGTGAAAGGACTGTTCTATGATCAAAAGCAAAAATAAAACAAAACACTTTGATTGGCAGTGCTTAACATAGCCAAGTCTTTTCAAATAGTTGCTGAGATAAGGCACCAGATATAGAAAGGCAGAGGATAACTGAGAGAAGAGTGGTGATCAGCAATGGTTCTTATCTCCACCTGCATCAAAATAGTGATAAATGTAAGTAAATTCTAACATTTAAAAAATGTTAAATTAAAGTTCCATGCAAAATACAGTTAGTTTTATCCTCGATGGTATTATTATTTGTTTTTTACTCATTTGTTCAACAGAGACTTATTGTTTGTTTGTTTTTGTTTCTTTTGTTTTTGTTTTGTTTTTTTTTTTGAGTTGGAGTCGCACTCTGTCGCCCAGACTGGAGTGCAGTGGCCGCTCCCAGCCACCGCAGCCTCAACCTGCTAGGCTCCGATGATCCTTCTGCCTCAGCCTTCCAAGTAGCTGGAACTACAAGCGCGCACTACCACGCCCGGCTAATTTTTTTTTTATTTCTTGTAGAGATGAGGTCTCGCCAAGTTGCCCAGGCGGGTCTCGAACCCACGGGCTCAGGCAATCCACTCACCTCGGCCTCCCAAAGCGCGGGATTACAGGCTGAGTCACGGAGCCCGGCAACAGAGACTTATTAAACAGCTTTTGATCTTAGTGATTAGCTGGGGATACAATCTCCAAATGACAAGGCACCTAGCGCCTAGGATTCACAACCAAATGCTAACAGAAAGAAGCTGGATGAATTACACTATATTGTGATTTTTAAAAATTATATGGAAGTAGAGTTAGTCCACCAGGAGAATGTAAACCCCCACTCCAAGTTCATGACAAACCCTTTTTCAGACCTTGATCTTCCATTACTTGATCTGAAACTCAGGACTTTTCATATTCTGTTTTTTATTCCAGCCAAGAGCGTGTGAGTCCCCTGGCTCTACTATTTATAAGCCCAGATCTCAGCCCAAAGGCATCCCTGACTCCTTTTCCCTGTGGTCCAAAATTTTCAGTTAGCTGACCTTCCGCAGTGCTCAGATAACCTTCCTTTTTTGTGAAATAGTGCACTTATCTTTTACGCTCTTCTAGCCCTACTAGATTATAAATGACTTTAGGATCAGTGCCATTCCTATCTCATTCAGTGTGGAAACACAACTTCTGACACACTAATCGTCATTGGGCAAATGATGAGTAAGCTGAGTCTGGGAAGCTGTAAAGGACAAGATGACTCAGCTGCTTGGAGGGACCAAGGAAAGCTTGGAAAGGAACAGAGTTTGTATCACTGGAGCTTGTGGCATTTCAAGTGGCAATTTCATTATATAGAATCTCTGTCCTAGATCATACATAGAGAAAGAAAGGAAATTATCTACTTCTAAGTTAAAATGGAGAAAGAATGAAAAGTATTCACTTATAAATTGACATCTCCCCTACCTCCCAAATGCATTTGTGCTCCTACATGTTTATATATAATTTCTAGGGTACCAGAGACGTCAACTCAAAAAGCCTGATGTTTTGAAGTGTTGACTTCCTTCATCATTTTTCTATGTCCAAACATGGCTTGTGGAGGCACTGCATTCAGCTTCTGTGTGCCTTTCATTAGATAACAATACTAGTAGATAAAACTTATTATGCACCCACCTATTGTTTCATTTAATCATGGCAACCGACTTATTATGAGATAGGTCCACTTACCTTCCCAGTATGTAGATGAGGACACTTAACTGGAGAGGTTAAGTAGCTCAGCAAAAAACCTCACAGCTTGTAGAGAGTGAAGATGGAATTCAGAACCAGGCAGTCTGGCTCTTGGGTCTCTGCTCACACATAGCACTGTATACTGAAATTCTAGAATAGATGCATTTAATGCTCTCAGTGTCTTACTAGAAATTAGGTATGGTTATATCAATTTTGTAATCAAATAAATTTAAGTTTGTTTTGGGATAACTTATGTATTAGTTTGTGGTAGATCTTCAGTATAAACCCAAGTGGATCTCACTACAAAAACCATGGTCTTTTACATGACATCAAACTTCAAGTCATCTGTCACCTAATAGACACTAGTTCCTAAAAAGCTGGGAAAAGGCAAATGTAGGATGGATAAAGCCAGCACACTTTAAGATGTTTGGTTTTAGTATATCATGTTGAGGAAGTTGAGGACTTGGAAAAGTCTTTAATGTGCACACTTGGTTGCCTGTACATTGCCCAGATTTTCTTTTGTTATTTATTTCTAATTTTATTTCATTGTGTTATGATAACATACTTTTATGTGATTTCAATATTTTTAAATTTATTAGGACTTGTTTTAAAGCTGGCATGTAGTCCATTCTGAAGAATGTTCCAGGTGCATATGAAATGAATGTATTTTTGTTGTTGGGTGAAGTATTCTGCAGATGTCTCTTAGGTCTAGCCAGTTTATAGTGTTTTTTAAGTTTCTATTTATTGATTGATCTTCTGTTTAGATGTTCTATACATAATTAAAAGTCAGTTAGTGAAGTCTCCAATTTTTTCTGTGATTTTTTTCCTCTATTACTACCTTATGGTTTTCTTTTATGTAAAATATATATTTTCTAGAGTATCTAAATTCTCTTGTAACTTTTATGGTTTTATGTTTGTTTGTTTTGTTTTGTTGCTACTATTTTCATACAAATTACAGCTTTACCATCATAGGCTCATCAAGAAAACTGCTTTATGCAGTTGTTTTTTAAATTGCATGAAAAAAAAGAGTTGCAAAGATATATTTATGATCTATTTTATATTTACCTATACAGTTACCTTAACAGTGCTTTTTATTTCTTTATGTGGATTTGAATTGCTGTCTCATATCCTTTTATTTCAGCCTGAATGACTCCTTAATAGTATTTCTTGTAGGGCAGATATACTAGCAACACATTTTCTCAGACTTCTTTATGTTTCCTGAGTTTTTTTTTTGGTTTTGTTTTGTTAAATTTTGGAATGTTCAAGTTTATCCCTCAGTTTTTTGAAGGATAGTATTGCTGGATATAGAATTCCTGGGTCACATCTGTTTATTCCCCAGCACTTTGAATATATTCTCTTATTGCCTGCTGGTCTCCATGGTCTCAGATTAGAAGTAAACTGTAAATCTTATTGAAGATCTGTTGCTGATGGTGGTTCATTTTTTTCTTGCTGCTTTCAAGATTCTGTCTCTTCCTTTGTCTTTGAACAGGTTGATTTTGTTGTGTCTAAGTGTGGACCTTGTGATTTCAACTTACTTGGAGTTTGCTGAGCTTCTTTGATGTGTACATTAATATTTTTCATGAAATTTTGAAAGTTGTCTGCTATTGTTTCTTTATATATTCCTCTTTTTCTCTCTCTCCTCTACTTATTGAACTCTCTTTATGCATATTTGGAAACTGTAAGATGTTTAACAGGTCTCATTGACTTGTGAATTTTGAGTGAGTATTTTGTATTTGAACAACACATTTTTAGCACCTAGAGAAGTTATTTTTTGATAACTGAGATAGGTAACATTCTCTTTACTTGTTGAATGAATTATATTTTGGATGATTATGATAATATAGAATTGACCCAAAGCAAATAAAATAAAGTTTGGATATTCATGGAATCAATGTCTACTGGTATGTAGTAGGAGAAGGAAATATCTCATCTCAAATAATAAAAATTTTTATAAATATTTAGAATACTGGTAAGTACAATTGGGAAAAGGGAAGGATTACTATTAATAATGTTTCAGTTATTATAATGATAGCAGATACTCTTTTTGAGCACTTAACTAATTTTAATGTTTTCCAAATCTTATTTAAATAGGATTAATTACAGAAGCTTTGTGAATGGGTTAATATTCATAAGGCAATTTATAAATAAGCCTACTTATCTGAAAGTCCCAAAGAGCTTTATTATAGCTATTGCTTTCTTTTTTTAGTTGAGAGCAAGATTAGTTCAATCTTGATGTATACAGAGTGAGTCTATATTCCCATTTTCAGATAAGGACATTGAGTCTAAATATAGTAACCATTTTGCTTATCATTAATTTTGTTATATATATCAAAGATACATAAAGTTATGTCCCAGAAAGGCAGATTATGAGTACATTATGAATAAGGACTTTGATTTATTGAAGTCTTATTTTCTATTTCAGGAACATAATAGACAGTTAATAAAGACAGTACTAAAAATCGGTCAATTTTACATTTTATCCTGGTCCTATTGTTAAGCTCTAAACTTCAAGTTTATGTATACATATTTTCTTTTGAAAAAGAAAAAAAAAATTTTTGTATTGAAAATGTAACTTTAGAATGTATTACTGTCGTTTCTTTAGTGTTATTCTTCTAGGGCTGTCATAAAATGATATCACAGACTGGGTACCTTAAAGAAAATAATTTATTTTCTCATAGCTCTAGAATCTGGAAATCTAAGATCTAGGAGGAACATCTGCTTGGCTTGCAGATGGCCACCTTCTTGCTGTGTCCCAAGATGGCCTTTCCTTTCTGTGATCACTCATTTTTTATTTTTTATTTTTGAGTTGAATTTTCACTCTGTCGCCCAGACTGGAGTGCAGTGGCATACTCATGACCACCCCAGCGTCGTCCTGCTGGGTTCCGGCAATCCTTCCACTTCAGCTTTCTAAGTAGCCAGAACTACAGGCACGCGCTACCATGCCTGGCTAATTTTTTATTTATTTTAAAGAGGAGGTCTCACCAAATTGCCCAGGCTGTTCTTGAACCCATAGCTCGGGCAATCCACTCACCTCGGCCTCCCGAAGTGCTGAGATTACAGGTTGAGTCACCAATCCTGGCCATGTGAGCACTCTTTTGATGCCTTTTAATCTTCTTGTAAAGACATTTTTCCTTTTGCATTGAGGCCCTACACTTATGGTCTTATTTAAACTTAATTACCTCCTTGAAGGTTCTGTCACCAAATACATTTACATTGGGGGTTAAAGCTTCAACATGAGTTGGGTGGGGGACACAGTTCAGTCATAATAACTTACCGTGTATAATTGTTCTGAGCTTCTGAGGAAAATGCTAATTCAAAAATATTTATACATATTTATACATGAAGAAACAATCATAATAACTGCATGTGTTTCCCTCAATCTTGACTAGTGTTTCTTCAGATCTTCACATAGCCACCTCCTTTGCATCCCACTGATGATGTAGACAAATATTACCTCCAGCGGTGTGTTTAATCACATTTGTCCTAAATAGCACATGTTTTCCTACCAAGTTCCAACCTTAATCTCCATATCTCATTATGCTTCATTTTGTTCAATTTTCAGCACTTTTTACCATATGAAATAGTCTTGTTTATCGTCTTTTGCATACCAGAATGGACCATTGCAAGAGACATTTTAAGACATTTTCTGTCTTAATTTTAAGACATTTTCTGTCTTAAAGTTTGGCACGTAGTGGGATATGCCATCAATATCTGTAGAAGTAGAATGTAAATGGATGGCTCTGTACATGTGATACCAAACAAATAACAATCTAAAAGTCACTTATCTGACTTAGGAACACATTTTTTTCAAAGCTTTCCTCAGGCCTATGTCTACCCTTTTTCTGTGTGTACATATGTGAACTGTTTTCATTCTATGAAGTGAGACATAGTAGATAAAGTTGTCTAAGAAAAGTTCTGGGTGATGATGGGAATAAACACAAAGATTCATAGTGTAGTATAGTAATGTATAAGTAGAAAAAGCATATGGTTAATTGAGACTTGCTTTCTGTCATTTTATGGATATATCTATGTAATAAACTAATTTTCTTTATTATACATAGCAGAAAAATAAGTAATAAACCATTTTAGAATTAGGCTCATTCTAAAAGCCTAGTTTATTCAGGATAGCCATTATATCTACTATGGGTTATATTGAATATTTACTTTCCTTTTGATAAAAAAGTGTCATAAGATCCTTTGACAGCCAGCAGTGAAAGCTTGAGGATGATTTCACTAATTCAAACCTGATAGCATATGTTGTGCAAATTAAGACATCAAAGCCTTTTTAAAATGTCACTGAATTTCCTGAGAGAAGTAACTACATATTAGACTTAAAGCAACTCTGAGTTGTCATAGAAATTTATTTTTATTTTTAATTACTGAAAAGTCTTTTTCTCTTATTTCTAGCTCTAGTAAATTTCTAGGAGATTGTAGGAAAAATAACACACACATATAAATAATGTCTAATTAAATAAAGGAATAAAATGAGTGTGAGAGGACTACGGTGGGAACAGTTTGTTTCACTGCACTCCAGTCTGGCTGACAAAGTGAGACACCAACTCAAAAAAAAAAAGAAAGAAGAAAATAAGTTCAATGTATATATGTGAATGTGTATAGATAACCCTCATCACCTCCCCTCCTCCAAAGAAACCTAATCTTTGAAATTTTTTCATGAACGGGATATCAGAGGGATGTTACTTTCTTTTTCCTTTAGATGTACACCAAGATGTTTTCTCTGTTTTCACAGGTCACCAGCTTCCCAGTAGATGGCACTATTGCTACTCATAATGTTGCTCCATCTTGTAAGAAAGTATTGCAAACACTTCCAATTTCAAAGCCTATGTAAATAGTGCAATATAGTAACACTTGCAGTGCTGCCTTAGAAAACAAATAGCCGGGCTCCGTGACTCAGCCAGTAATCCCGCGCCTTTGGGAGGCTGAGGTGAGTGGATTGCCTGAGCCCGCGGGTTCGAGACCCGCCTGGGCAAGCGAGACCTCATCTCTACAATAAATCAAAAAATTAGCCGGGCGTGGTAGCGCGCTCCTGTAGTTCCAGCTACTTGGAAGGCTGAGGCGGAAGCATCACCGGAGCCCAGCAGGTCGAGGCTGCGGTGGCCGGGAGCAGCCACTGCACTCCAGTCTGGGCAACAGAGTGAGACTCCAACTCAAAAAATAAAAAATAAAAATAAAAATAATATCTCTTTTTGAGGAAAATGTGCTACTATTAGAGATATCTAGAGAATTGCCTCACTGTGACAGAAATAAGATGTTTTCTTCCCATCTTCCTTACTGAGGAGCTCAAGCTACAGCTGGGGAAGCAGGACTTCTCAGGATGATTATGGCAGACAACACCATCCACCCAGTGGATCAAATGGGTAGTGAGAGGGGTTTTGTTTTGTTTTGTTTTGTTTATTTAACCTTGTGGTTTTTCTTTTGTTTTGTTTTTTTTTTTCTGTTGATGAGAAAAGAGGCTATAGGTTTGAATGAGTCTGATGAAACAGGAGAGGGTACCGATGGGCTGAGAATGAAGGCATGAAGGCGGAAAGAAAAGTCTTGCCAAGAGGCCATCGTGATGTGAGTTTGGTGTCTGCACTTTTCATAGCTCTTTCTTTCACTTCTGTATTGAAGAAAAAAAGCCCTTGGAGGATGGCAGAGCCTACATAATTACTCCAGTTGGGTCCCTGAGTGTTGCTTCTGTGTTTGTTTAATCTTGTATGATTTCATAGTCAGCATCAAATAAAAATTAGCTTAAGATAAACACAATGTGTTTTGTAATATCACACCATATCACACAAAAGTCTTGTCTCTAATGTTTATTTAAGTATAAAAATATCTTGACTCTGAGAATTTCAAATAGCTATCATAGTTTTTTCTAATCAACTGATACCTTATGATTTTTTTTCACACTGATACATTTTAAGTGATTTATTTTTATTTTGCAAGCTTAATGAGGGGAAAGATACTACATGAAATGCACAAAACTTATCTTGTAATAAATAGCATAAAGATACTTTTTAGCTATAGTCATGAAGTAGCCACCATCACGGTTCCCAATCTTCCAGTCTCCTGGCATCCACACCACTGGGTAGCTCACTATCATGCTAAACAGGGATAATCTGCCTCATCAGTGAGCTATTGTGAAAATGGCAGTGTTTGGTGTGAAACTAGGTCAAGCCTTGCAAAAATTTTTAGTTTTTTTGCAGCAAATAAAATTGTATTGTTTCTAGTTTATCTTCTTTTGTTTTCTGGAAAACTCACACATAACAACAACAACTCTGCTAATAGTTGAAATAGGAGTAAAGAATTCTTAGTAAATAAACATTCATGATTTCATACATCTGTATACGTAACTATTTAACAAATATTTGTGCATGGCATATTAATTTCAATAAAATTAGGCTTAGTAACGGAGACAACATTGAACAGACAGATATGTTGCTTGCCCTCACAGAGCTAACATTCTAGTAGGAAGGTAGTGATCATGTCTATGCCTCATAATCTACCATCTTAGGAAATTGTTTTCCTGTGGTCCAATATTCTGTTTTAGATACAGCCCAATTTGTCTGCTTTCTTTTATGTCAGAACTCCAAAAAATAATCTATATTCACTTTATTCTCTCTTTAATCTATCAATTTTCCCACAGTCATTTTAGTCACATTTAGATGTTCACCTACCTGACAATGATCTTATAAGGTGAACAATAGTCTCCTTCTTGCCAAAGTCCCTGTTCTTCCTCCACTTCTCAGTAACATTCACACTTTTAGAAACATTGTTTTTTCTTGGCATCTATCACACTAAACTCTTCTTGATGTTTATTCCACCTCATTGGTTGCTTCTTTTTCATCCTTTCAGCAGGTTCTGCCATCTCAGGTTGATTTTCAGGTAGTAAATCACTCTCGATCTTATAATTTAACATTTTTTTTGCCACCGTGTTATATCAAGCAGCCTCATTTAAGCCTATGAATGTTACTACAAGCTTATTATTTATAAAAATATATTTGACTAAAACATTTCTGCCTGATTGCAAATGATTAGAACCAAATTTCTAAAATTAAATGAACATGGGTTTTTCAAACTGAATTCACTACAGGATCTTCTATAAGATGAGCTGGATAAAAATTGGTACACGAGCCCCTGAAGACAGCATCCTTAACAAGAGAAAGAAGGAGAGAAAGAACAATTGCTTACTATTAATCAGAATATTTTTCAATGATAAAATGGCAGAACTTTTCCCTCCAGTTATAATGAATAAATTCAGTGTCTGTAAACCTCAGAACTCTCATTTGTAAAATAAGGATAAAAATAGTCACTACCTCATAAAGCCAATATAAAAATTATAAAACATAACCAAACTAAACTATTTAACATAAGACTTGCATAAATATCTTCATTAATTTTTATCTACTCTTCTCATATTTATTAAGACAGTAGTTTGAACAGCTAAGCATTTGAACAATATTTGTTCTTTAGATTACAAAGGTCAGAGAAGAAAACTTATTGTGGTTTTTAATGGTTATTAAGTTATGTAAGACACAAATACAAAACTCTTATGTGAGAACCAAAAGCACAATAATTGAATACAGCTGAAATTATCAGGAGTTAATAGCTATATAGGTTTTTTTTTCCCTCAAAAATAAAATCTTACAATAGAATTTGTTATTATTTGGGGCATGAAGCAAAATTTTGATGTTTTGGTCAGTCTCCACTTTGCCAGGTGAACAATTTTGTGCTTCTGAAAAAGGGCAATGGGAAAAGTCATGCAATTTACAAATATGGTTTAAGCACTTTTAAGGTGTGGAAAATAAGAGATGAATCATTTTAAGCAATTATAGTGAATGTCATGAGCCAAGATTTATAAGCAGAAAAGCACATAGCAGTTTTAGGTACACATAGAAGAGAAGAAGGACTCAGGGAAAGGTAATTGTCTGGCAGAAATTTGAACAGGACACCACTAATCAATATAAGGTTTATAAACTCTCTCTTATATTAAAGGCATGAACATATCTGAATCCAGATAATTCTAACCTCTAAAATGGGCCATATTTTGACTTCATGTGATAGGAGGAAAGCTCAAAAACTTATAAAGAAAATAGCATTGATCCTACAAATAAAATATATTCTAAAAACATTTTGAAACAACAAAATATAGACCCAGAGGCACTTTTTGTAACAATGTCATTTAACGTAGCATGAAAAAGAATTTAGATCACCAAAACAGTATGATTAAGCTCATAAGAAGTTGTAAACTGGAAATACAATGGGCTTTTGAGAAAAAATTAAAAATATAATCAACCCACTCTCTTTTGGGCCTTTTTTCTCTTACTTTTATCATTTGGTAAAATAATCTTCCAAGATTTAAGTAGACCATCAGTGTCCAACCTTTTTGGCATCAGGGACTGGTTTTATGAAAGACAATTTTTCCAAGGATTGGGGATGGGGGGATGGTTTCAGAATGATTCAAGTACTTTACATTTATTGTGCATTTTATTTGTATTAGTACTTCATTGTAATATATCATGAAATAATTATACAACTCATCATAATACAGAATCAGTGAACATGTTTTTTTGCAACTAGATTGTACCACCTGGGTGTTATGGGAGACAGTGACACTCAAAGTGTCTTGCTTATGTTCAGCCTCCTCTGCTCATTTTGGTTTCTATCCCTACAGAAAACCCTGCTTCACAAAGATAGAGTATTGGAAATGGAAGCAGGTTTTTCACTGCTTTTGTAGCAATCTCACGATATTCCGCCTTGACTTGAATCTAGAATGTATGGAGATTTGAAGTTTTCTTAAACATACTTTTAAGGCCACTGTCATTTGCAACCTTAAGCAGTTGATCATCTTCTAGCACAGACACGATTTACCAGGCTTATTCACAGATTGGTCATGGATCCACTCCTTCCAAGTTCGGGGGCCTTTTGTGTTTGGGAAGCAATGTTCAAACTCTTCTGAAAGATGAGATAGGTAGTCATGCACCAGCTTGGAGAAAGAAGGACCTGGCTCAGTCTCTTTCAAAATCTCTGTGAATGTGTAAAATGTCAAAAATCCCAACGTTCATGCGTTACCCCAAAGTTCCAGTTTGGCTTTGAATGTAGCCACTTTCTTGATGGCTTGAACACAGCTGTCATTCTCCGCTGAGGTGACAGATTAAGTTTGTTGAGCAGATTTTCTACACCACACAAGTAAGCAAGCTTTGCCACCCATTCTGTGTCGCTGATATGTGCTTCCAGTGGTGACTGTTTCTGTTTTTCTAAAAGAAATCTCTGGAGCAGTTCTCATAACTCAAAAACTCTGGCCATGGCCAGGAATTTCTCTTCAGGAAGTCCCACTTTATCTATATGATGACCACTTATACATACCTAATACTGAATTGTATCCCATATCTTAAACACAGTTGTCATTCTCCTCTGGGTGACAGATTGAGTTTGTTGAACAGGTTTTATATGTCACACAAGTAAGCAAGCTTTGCTACCCATTCTGTGTCACTGACATGTGCTTCCAGTGGACCGTTTTTCTAAAATAAATCTCTGGAGCAGCTCTCATAACTCAAAAATTCTGGCCATGGTCAGGGATTTCTCTTTAGAAAGCCCCCCCTTACCTGTATGATGACTGCTTATCTACCTAATTCTGAATTGTACCCCATATATTTAAAATAAAAAATAAACAAATAAAATAAAGCCACCTCATTTCTGTGTATAAAAGAAGACGTGTGTGCTCTGTGTCCATCTCCTCACACTACTGCATGAACAGACATGAGTTAAGGGCATGTACTTTAATTTGGTTGACAATTTTAATTAGGTTGATAATTTTAATTACATCCTACAAAACACTGTTAAATTCAGGTAACATTTTTCAGTTGGCCAGCATTTATCTATGGATGACACTGTGCATAGATTACATTCAGAAGTGACCTCTTTGACCAGAGTAGTAAAACCAGAAAGTCACCCAGTCATGGCAACCACTCCATTCATGCATATACCAACACAAAAAGATCAGTTCAGTTTTCCTGCTATGCAGTCATTCAAAGACTTAAATAGTTCTACAGCTGTGGTATTGGTTGGTAACGAAAGTACACATAAGCTCATGAATATCCTCCTGAAAATATATTATATAAAAACAAGCATGGTTGTCTTGTCAACATTGGTGGACTCCTCACTTGGGTGGCGTACCATGACTCATTAATCTTCTCTAACAATTGTACCTCAATATTCTCTATTTCAAAAATCTCTTCTATTTAATCTAGTTATGCCACATTTTGAGCTGTAACAATTCCTAAAAGTTCACAACAAATGTCCTTAGCAGCAGGTAGGCTCAACCCCTCACCAATAGTAAGGGTTTCTTAGTGTGGTTAGCTATTAAGAATGATGCTCTCAGTGCAGACACACTTGATGAAGTGACGGACTTCAATAATTGCCTCTGTTCTTTGTGTTCACATTTTTTTGTTTATCTTGAAAAACTCCAAAAGTTTGTATTTTAATGCAGAGTGATTAGTCTCCATGTGTTGAAGCAGTTTTGAAGGTTTTGTGGCTCTGTTGAATAGCTGCTCACCACATATCATTCAAAGTGAACTTGGAGAATGTAAATCACCTGTTGCAATGAACACGTAATTTAATTTAAGTAGAACTCTTGGTATTCTCTATTAAATTCACATTTCTTTTTGTTGGCAGTGTGAGAATCTTCTGCTGTCTCATCATTGAATCTTTCTCCCTTTACAAACAAGCTCTCCAATGACATTTGTTTTTTACTCATTTGTGATCTGCGTCTGGTGGTAGGCTTTAAGTCAGAATCTGACACTTATTTTAGTCTGCAAATGGACTGCCCATTATATTATTTACCACTTCCATCTGCACCTTTTTCCCACACTGAGCACTTGCCTCAGTCACAGT
>CAUYQG010107684.1:0-15943 GCA_963574415.1 Tarsius wallacei
CCTCATCTCAACAATAAAAAAAAAAAAAATAGCCGGCCATGGTAGCGTGCGCCTGTAGTTCCAGCTACTTGGAAGGCTGAGGCAGAAGGATCGCCAGAGCCCAGCAGGTCGAGGCTGCAGTGGCTGGAAGCGGCCACTGCATTCCAGTCTGGGTGACAGAGTGAGACTCCAACTCAAAAAAAATAAAAAAAGACCCAGTCTCTACCACAAAAGAAGAAAGAAAAAAAAAAAAACATGTCTGGTGGCACAAGCTTGTAGTCCTAGCTACTTGAGAGGTTAAGGTGGAAGGATCACTTGAGCCCAGGAGTTAGAGGTTACAGTGAATTATGAATGTGCCATGGCACTCCAGCCTAGATGACAGAGGGACATCCTATCGCTGAAACAAAAAGACAAAATCTATGATGGCATGCACCTATAGTCCCGGCTACTCTGGAGACTGAGGCAAGAGCATCACTTAAGTCCAGGAGTTCGAGACCAGCCTAGGCAACATATCGAGACTCTTTAAAAACAACAAAAAAGCTGGGGACAGCCGGACATGGTGGTACAAACCTATAATCGTAGCACTTTGGGAGATGGAGGCAAGAGGACTGCCTGAGCTCAGGGGTTTGCGACCAGCCTGGACAACATGGTGAGACCTCTACAATAAATCATAAAATTAGCTGGGCATGGTGGCGTACACCTGTGGTTCCAGCTACTTGTAAGACTGAGACAGAAGGATCGCCTGAGCCCAGCGGATCAAGGCTGCGGTGGCCATGAGCATGACCATGGGCAACAGAGTGAGACTCTGACCCAAAAAACCCAAAAAAACCGGGGCACAGTGGCTCACATCTGCAATGCCAGCACTGTGGGAGGCAAAAGCAAGAGGACTGCCTGAGCCCAGGAGTTCGAAACCAGCCTGGTCAACTTGGTGAGACTTCGTCTTCAAAATAAATCCAAAAATTGGCCGGGCATGGTGGCACCTGAAGTGCCAGCTACTTGGAAGGCTGAGGTGAAAGGATCACTTAAGTCCAGCAGTCGATGCTGTGGAGGCCGTGAGCATGCCACTGCACTCCAGCCTGGGCGAGAGAGTAAGACACTGACTGGGGCGGGGCATGGGGGGTGCTGAGGTTGAGGCTGCAGTGGCTATGAGCCTGCAACAGCCCTCCAGTCTGGGTAACAGAGTAAGACTCCGACTTGAATTTCCAATTCAATTATAAACATTATAAGCGTATAACCTACTGAAATAAAATTCTGCCAACAGTTCAGAGTAGGAGCCAAATTGTTATTTATAAAAAATAAGTTTAAAGCCGGGCTCGGTGGCTCAGCCTATAATACCGTGCTTTGGGAGGCTGAGGTGAGTGGACTGCCTGAGCCCACGGGTTCGAGACCCACCTGGGCAACTTGGCGAGACTTCATCTCTACAATAAATCAAAAATTAGCTGGGCGTGGTAGCGCATGCCTGTAGTTCCAGCTACTTGGAAGGCTGAGGCGGAAGGATCGCCGGAGCCCAGCAGGTCGAGGTTGTGGTGGCCGGGAGCATGCCACTGCACTCCAGTCTGGGCGACAGAGTGAGTCTTCAACTCAAAAAAATAAATAAGTAAGTTTAAAGAAAAAAAGAAGGCACGTAGAAAAGAGCCCATACCCAACCCACACAACAAATGCAGTCCGACAATAACATTACCTATTCTCAGCTTTCTTGCTTTTATTGCCAGGACTGGAAGATCGAGATCGCCGGCCCCGGCTTCTACTCCTGGAGCGTCTCCTGTCTCTACTGCGAGATCTTCTTCGCTCTCGACTTCTGTCTCTCTCTCTACTTCTGGAACGCCTGAAAGGGTGACATTTTTCATTTATTCTGTGGCAAAACGGATTTACTTCAGATCATGATTCTGCTCCATGTTGAAAGAATCTTAATTATTGCCATTATTAAAGACAGGCAAATTAGCTGGACATGGTAGTATGTGCCCATAGTTCCAGCTACTTGGAAGGCTGAGGCAAAAGGATCCCAAGCCCAGCAGGTCGAGGCTGCAGTGACCATGAGTGTGCCACTGCACTCCAGCCTGGGCAACAGTGAGATTCCAACCCGTAAATAAATAAATAATTAAATAGATAGGTCTCAATTAACTATCAAACCCGGTAAATAAGAAACAACAAAAAAAAGTCAATTCTTACAAGTGTTCCATGAAAAAATGAGACTATGTCCAGGCGCAGTGGCTCACCCCTATAACCCCAGCACTTTGGGAAGCCGAGGTGAGAGGACTGCCTGAGCCCACAGGTTCAAGATCAGCCAGGGCAAATTGGGAAGACCTCATCTCTACAATAAATTAAAAAAATTAGCCAGGTATGGAGGCGTGTGCCTGTAGCTCCAGCTACTTGGAAGGCTGAGGCAGAAGTATTGCCTGAACCCAGCAGGTCGGGGCTTGTGGTGGCCACAGGTGTATCACTGAACTCTAGCCTGGGCAACAAAGTGGGACTCTGACTCAAAAAAAAAAACTGTTTTTCACCTCCAGAAAAGACTATGGACTTGCATCCTACCAAGGAATATGTAATCAAGTAAACATAAAATAAAAAATTAGGGTGTTCTTTAAATTAAGACAGTTCATTAAAATAGTTCAAAGTGGCCGGGCTTGGTGGCTCAGCCTATAATCCCAGCACTTTGGAAGGCCGAGGCGAGTGGAGTGCATGAACCCATGGGTTCAAGACCCACCCGGGCAACTTGGCGAGACCTCACCTCTACAATAAATCAAAAATTAGCTGGGCATGGTAGCGTGCGCCTATAGTTCCAGCTACCTGGAAGGCTGAGGTAGAAAGATCTCTGGAGCCCAGCAGGTCGAGGCTGCAGTGGCCAGCAACATGCAACTGCATTCCAGTCTGGGCGACAGAGTGAGACTCCACACAAACACAAAAATAGTTAAAAGCAACGAGGAGGGCTTGAAGAAGGCTCTGCCCTGTTTCCTTCTCCTGTGTGCTTTAGAAGCTGCTCTGAACAGAGTGCTCAGCTCTCTTGGGGCAGAACTGGAGTAGAACTCTGAGTAGAAACTTATTTAACTTACTTTTTAACTTCATTTTTTACCTCCTTCCGGAGGGCTTAAAGAGTTCTCTTTGGGTCACAGAAAATACAGCTTAAAATTTCCAAACTTAATATAAATATACTGTCTGAAAGAGGCTTTGTAGGCAAATCCTTCTCGACCTAATCAAACAAGCTGGGGATAAAGTAAAGGGTCCGAAAATGCGTCACTAAATTCCAGTTCAAAACACATTTTTTTTCTTGAGTTGGAGTCTCACTCTGTTGCCCAGGCTGGAGTGCAATGGCATGCTCACAGCCACCGCAGCCTCAAGCTGCTGGGCTCAGGTGATCCTTCCGTCTCAGCCTTCCAAGTAGTTGGAACTACAGGCACGCACCACCACACCCTAATTTTCTGACTTATTGTAGAGATGAGGTCTCTCCATGTTGCTCAGGCTGGTCTCAAACCCCTGAGCTCAGGCAATCCTCTCACCTTGGCCTCCCAAAGTGCTGGGATTTTAGGCATGAGCCACCATGCCCAGCCCAAAACACACTTTTGAAGAAGCACAATTTAGCTGAGAGGGCCTAATTTATTATTGGTCCCTTGGAGATATCTTACCTCAGACGCTTCCTGTCCCTTGACCGAGACCTTCTTTTATCCCTGCTACGAGACCGCTCTCTCCTTCTATCTCTATCTCTACTTCTAGACCGTCTGTCATCTCCACGTTTACTTCTTTTGTCTGAGGGTGAGCGACTTCTAGATCGACTTCCAGAGCGTCCCCGTGATGCTGAGCGCTTTCGATAGTGCCTAGAATAGTAGTAAGTCAAAGATTAGGTTTAGCAAACACAGTTAGCTTCTATCATATTTTACCTTATTACATTTTTTTCAAAAAATTTCAGCAAACACTGAAAGGACTGTCTATAAATGTTTTTAAAATTCGGAGGAAAAGAATGAACCCTTCTACTACAGCACATATAGAGGTGGGAAAACTGTCTTGAAAGGGAAACAAGTACAGTGAACAAAACAGATCAAGCTCCTTTGAACCTTGGCAGCTTACATTCTGAAGGAAGAGATGACACAAATATTGTAACAAAGTACATCTATATATATAAATCTGACATTTTTTACAGAGGTTTGAAGGAAATAAAGGAAAGTCTATGAAGAGGAAGCTTGACCAGTGTGTTCAAGGAACAGCAAGGATGCCAGCTGTAGCTAGCGTCGGTTAAATGAGTGAAAGAGAGTGCCATGAGACACGGTTAGAGAAACAGCAGGGCAGCCAAACATGAAGAGACTTTTGGCCATTATAGAAGGACTTTGCCTACTACTCTTAGATGAAAAGCTAATGAAATTTTTTTTTTTTTGAGTTGGAGTCTCACTCCATCACCCAGGCTGGAGTGCAGTGGCACGCTCACCACCACCCCAGCATCAACCTGCTGGGCTCCGGTGTTCCTTCCGCCTCAGCCTTCCAAGTAGCCGGAACTACAGGCATGCGCCACCACACCTGGCTAATTTTCTGATTTATTGTAGAGATGAGGTCTGGCCAAGTTGCCCAGGCTGGTCTCGAACCCACAGGCTTAGGCAATCCACTCACCTCAGTTTCCCAAAGTGCTGGAATTATAGGCTGAGCCACCGAGCCCAGCCTAATGGAAGATTTTAAGCAGAGGAGTGACATAACCTTTCTAACATTTTTATTTTTTATTTTTTGAGTTGGAGTCTCACTCTGTCTCCCAGACTGGGGTGCAGTGGCACACTCCCGGCCACCGCAGCCTCAATCTACTGGGCTCCGGCAATCCTTCCACCTCAGCCTTCTAAGTAGCTGGAACTACAGGCACGCGCTACCATGCCCGGTTAATTTTTTTTTTATTATTTATTGTAGAGATGAGGTCTCGCCAAGTTGCCCAGGTGGGTCTTGAACCCGCGGGCTCAGGCAGTTCACTCACCTCGGCCTCCCAAAGCATGGGATTACAGGCTGAGCCACCAAGCCTGGCCACCTTTCTAACATTTTTAAAGTATTATCCTGGCTGCTGTGTGAAGAACAAACAAAAGAAAGGGAGGCAAGGGCAAAGGGGGAAAAAACATGTAGGCTGTTATAGCAATCATCTAGATAAGAGACAGTGATGGCTTAGAGCAGAATGGCAGGTGTAGAGAAGTGTCAAAATGTGGATGTTTTGAAGCTAGCACTGAATGATGAAATAAGTGTTAAGTGTGATAGCAAGAGAGAAGTCACTCCAAGGAATTTAATTGAAGAACAATGAAGCTGCCATTTACTAAGACTGAAAAACAGAGGGAGAAATTGATTTGGGAGGAAGGTGGGAAATCAGAATATTAGGTATCCAAGTGGAGATGTACAGTAAGAAGTGGATATATTAGTATGAAGTTCAAGGAAGAGGGTTGGTCTAGAATTGTAACTGGGGAGCCATCAGTGTACAAAGGCTACTTAAAGATACAAACCTGGATAAGATCACCAAGAGATGAGTGTACCTGATTATCCTTTAAGCAACTCAAGTTCAATGTGTAGAAATCCAAACCTGTGACTTCTGCCTCCCCAAACCATTTATCATCCCAGTTTTTAGCCACTAGAAAACACCACATAAGAAAACACCAAGAGCCGGGCTCCGGTGGCTCAGCTTGTAATCCCATGCCTTGGGAGGCTGAGGGGAGTGGATTACCTGAGCCCGCGGGTTCGAGACCCGCCTGGGCAACTTGGCGAGACCTCATCTCTACAATAAATAAATAAAAAAAAATTTAGCCGGGCGTGGTAGCGCGCGCCTGTAGTTCCTGCTACTTGGAAGGCTGAGGCGGAAGGATCGCCGGAGCCCAGCAGAGGTCGAGGCTGCGGTGGCCGGGAGTGGCCACTGCACTCCAGTCTGGGCGACAGAGTGAGACTCCAACTCAAAAAAAAAAAAAAAAAAAAAAGAAAGAAAGAAAACACCAAGAATCACCAATTTCACCCGTGTTAATTCCTTTCACATTATATCCTTCCTCAGACTGCCCACTGTCATTACTCCATATCAGACCTATCTACTTAGGACATTTTTATTTTATCTGTTTGTCGTTTTGAGTCAAAATCTCACTCTGTCTCCCAGGCTGGAATGCAGTGGCACACTCATAGTCAACACAGTCTCAACCTGCTGGGCTCAGGTGAATCTTCCACCTTAGCCTTCCAAGTAGCTGGAACCAAAGGCATGCCCATCATGCCCAGCTAATTTTTTTTTTCATTTATTATAGAGAAGAGATCCTGCCATGTAGCTCAGGATGGACTCGAACCCCTGAATTCAAGCAATCCCTTTGCCTCCACCTCCCAAAGTGCTAGAATTACAGGCATGAGCTTCCATACCCGGCTACTTAGAACTTTTGTGTGTGTGTGTGTGTTGGAGTGTCTCTCTGTTACCCTGGCTGGAGTGCAGTGGCACACTCATGGCCACCCCAGCATCAACCTGCTGGGCTCTGGCGATCCTTCTGCCTCAGTCTTTCAAGTAGCTGGAACTACAGATGCCCACCACATCTGGCTAGTTTTTGTGATTTATTTTAGAGATGAGGTCTCACCAAGTTGCCCAGGTTATATCGAACCCCCAGCCTCAGGCAATTCTCTTGTCTCGGCCTCCCAAAGTGCTGGGATTACAGGCTGAGCCACTGTGCCCGGTCTTTTTTTTTTTTTTTTTTTTTTTTTGAGTCTAAGTATCACTCTGTCACCCAGGCTGGAGTGCAGTGGCATACTCACAGCCAGGCAGCCTCAACCCTGCTGGGCTCAGACAGTCCTTCCACCTCAGTCTTCCAAGTAGCTGGAGCCACAGGTATGCACCACCACGCCCAGCTTTTTTTTTTTTCCAGAGACCTGCCAAGTTGTCCAGATTGGTTTTGAACTCCTGGGCTCAGGCAATCCTCTCACTTCTGCCTCCCAAAGTGCTGGGATTACAGGCGTGATCCCAGTTACTTAGGACATTTTCAAAGACTTCTGGTCTTCCTGCTTCTATTATTTTTCCTTCAATCTTACTCACTGCTGCAAGAGTAATCTTTCTTAAGTAGAATTCTGATCCTGTTACACGCTTCTTACTCAAAATCTTCAGGTGGGGCCCCAGTGGCTCAGCCTGTAATCCCAGCACTTTGGGAGGCTGAGGTGAGTGGATTGCCTGAAGCCATGGGTTCAAGACCAGCCCGGGCAAACTGGCAAGCCCTCATCTTTACAATAAATCAAAAATTGGTCAGGCGCGGTAGCACATGCTTGTTGTTCCGGCTACTTGGAAGGCTGAAGCTGAAGGATCGCTGGAGCCCAAAAGGTCAACGCTGGGGTGGCCGTGAATGTGCCACTGTACTCAGCCTAAGCGACAGAGAGACTCCAACTCAAAAAAAAAAAATTTTTTTCAAACGTTCACAAACAAATTCTTGACTTCAAAAACGAAATCCACAATCCATCCACTTTCTGGGACCCACGTCCTATTCAGGACCTATCTCCTACCACTTCTTTTCAATCCTTTATGAAACCTATATATATGCAGGCAAACTGGATTTTTTAGCTATTTCTCTAACATCCTGCTCTTGCCCACCTCTGAGCCTTTCATGATTCCCTGAACAAACCTAGAGCATAGGCCATAGACAGTGGAGATATAAGGGAGAAGGTTAAAGGGCTGGAATGGACCTTCTCGTGAAGAGCCTTGAAGGCTGTTGTAAGAATTTAAATTTCATCTTACAAGCAGTAGGAATCAGTGGAGACTAAGTCAGGGGAATGACATGGTATTATGCTCATTTCAGAAGGGTCACTTTGGCAGCAGTTTGAGAGAGCTAACAATTAGGAGAGTAACAGAGGAAGATAATCAATTTTTGAGAGTGCTAATGATTAGAAGAGTAACACAAGAGGATAATCAATTAAGAGAGGAAACAATATGAAACAGGTGTAACAGCCAGAGCAATAAATACTTCGGGCCTCATTTAAATCAGGGAGCACAGGAATGGGGAAAGGGCAGAATATAACTGGACTGCAGAAAGAGAAAATAATAAGTCAAATAAGTATCACTTCCAGATTTCTGGTCTGGGCATCCAGAAGAATAGCAATGCCTTCAGGGAGACTTTAAGCACTGACACAAGAATTTCCCATAGTAAAATAAATACTCCTTATTTTTATCCAGATGATGATTACGTGGCTCATATGTTTAATAAGTTTCATCAAGCTTTATCCTCACAATTTGTCCATTTCCCTGAATGTTAATTATACCTCGATAAAGTACTGTCAGGATTAAAAAAAAATTGTTTTTTCACTGTCCCTAGATATAAAATACAAGCTAAATATCTTTAAGATTTATCTCAAGGTCCCGAACCAGTCATGTACAATCTAAAGTGATGAGATCTTATAGTTCCAATAAGATCGTCCAATCCACGGTTTCAAAAGGATAGAAAGTAACAACGAAATATGAAATCTACTTGCGAAGTAAACGCCCACGCAAAAGTATCTACTATAGACCTGTAAAAGGCTAGTCGTGTACAGCGCTGTAGGTGCGGTAAAAATGTCTGCTCACATGCTCCTTTCAACTAACTTGAGAAAAGACCACACGCGCCCAAAGAACTATATGCAGAATGAGGGGCGCTGAGGGAATACTGCAAACGCAAGGCGGTAAGAAATCCCACCGGAATCACTACTGACTGAGGTAATTAGGGTAGGCTCCGAGGAAGTGGCGGGATGTGGTGGCCAATCCCTACGGTCCTAAAAGGTTGTTAGCCTCCAGGGGCTCCCAGCGGCTGATGGCAAGGAGGTGAAGCCTGTTCCCCTCGCCGGCCCAAGCACAGCCATTGCTCAGCCGAGGGTCCCCAGCCTCCCAGTGGCCGCTGGGCAACGCTGGCCGCACGTGGGGCCGCACCAGGCCTGGCCCGGCGGCCACCTCCACTCCCGCCTCTTCTCCCGACCCCGAGGAACCGCTCGCTGGCCCGCTCGATGCCCTCACCGTGACTCCCGGCCCATGCTGCCGGCCACGGGAAAGCCGGCCCCTTGGGTACGACGCGCAGGCGAACGGGACAAAGAAGGGGGCTACGCTGCCCTCGGCGAGACGGACAAGAACCAGCACTAAGAAGCGGCAGTAGCTGCAGCGGCGGCGGCCATCCCAGCCTGGCCAACGAAAACAGGACGTGCGGGCGCCGGCTGCAGAAGAAAGGGAAAAACCGGCCGGAAGCGACTGGCCCCCGTCACAGCGCCACCTCGCGATTGGAGGACGCACCGCTCCGGCCGCCCTAAGAGGTGGGGCCTTCCCTGGTGTCTGCACCACACGCGCGCCCTGGTCCGTGCGATGCAAGGCGGAGCTTCAGCCTAACCACAGCCTAAACACCCTGAGAGAAACGTCTCTCCTGCAACCGCCACGGAGGCGTTCTGGGCAGCCAGCTGCTGCCCTACGGCCTGTACTGATGTATGCCTTTATTTGCGCAAAAGAATGCTACAACCATCTCTAAATACACTCTCTATTCTTTATACATTCCCTCATTTGTTCTTATGCGTTGCCATGTGCCAGGCCTGTGCTAGATCATGGGGTGCTCACGGTCTAGTGGGATGAATAGACATGACGAAAAGCACAAACAGGCACAGAAGCTCATTTCTGTAATTCCAACACCGACTCCGATTGAGACAGGAGTGCGAGATCAGCCTAGGCAACATAGGGAGTGAAAGAGTAAACTCAGGCAAGGTGGGCTGGTGCCACGGGAATAATGCAAGATTGCAATAAAGAGGAAAATAGAAGGAAGTAAAATTATTAACCTTTCACAGATGAAAAGGGGAATGGCACTCAGGTGAGTGTGGTGTGGAAGGCTGGAAACGAAGTATATTTAAGGACCTTTAAAAAAAAGAGGGGCTTAGACCTGGAGGAGGTCTGGGTCAAAAGGAATGTCCAAAATTGTATTCCTTGGTTTCCATAGCAGTTACATGTATCTTGACATCGTCAGGCATCAACGTCTAATGATCTCAGGTGGTGGGCCGGAGGTTGTCATGGTCATATAACAATATACCAATAAACATGCTTCACAGTGGTGTGCTGGAAGTCATCAGGGGCGGCCAATAACAATGTATCAATACGATTGCCTAAAAGATAGACTGTTAGCAAGACAGACATGCTTAAGGGGTCTGTGTAATCACCATTTCTAAAACTGAAGTATTTTTCTTGTTAATGATTATAGGGTAAAAGGACGTGGGGGCCATGCAAACTGCGCAGCAAGGGAATGTCAAGGGATGAGGTCTAAGCAAAAGGACTGTGCTGATTTACCACGGCTACATTATGTTCTAAATTTCTAAGACTCCCTCCTTTCAGGGAGACATAAGCAAAATAAACACAAGATTCAGAAAAAAGAATTCCCTGAGGAAGTAAGTGATCTTTGAGGTGAAATTTGAAGACTGATTAGGAGGCGTTAACCTGGTGAAGAGGATGATTATAATGGTTGTCAACACTGTCGCCAGGCTGGAGTGCGTTGGCACAACCATGGATCACTAAAGCCAACCTCCCCTGTGGGACACCAGGCACGCACCACCACACCTCACCAATTTCTTGTGGAGATGGGTCTTGCTAGGTTGCCTAGGCTACTCTTGAACTTCTGGGCTCAAGCAATCCTCCCGCCTTGGTCTCCCAAAGTGTTGGGATTACAGGCATGAGTCATTGCGCCCTGCTAGGAAGCTTTAAAAAAAATTTTTTTTTTCCTGCATTCTGGATGTGGAAAAAATAAAAACAGATGCCTGGGTTCCACCCCAACATTCTGGTTTGATTGGCCCAGAGTGTTTCTTGTGCCCTGGGAATTTTTAGGCTTCCCAGGTGACTCTGGAGTGCAGTCAAGATTCAGAATGTCTGATGGTGAGTTACTGTTCCTCTCCCCATGCTGTACAGACAGTAGCAGTGAGTAGCAGGGAAGAGGGGCAGATCCTGGAGGATCCTGCAGTCAACACCAAGAGTCAGAAGGCCTGAACTAATTAATGTGACAGGATGTACACCAGAGAGTCAGGCATCAGAGCCACTGTAAATTTCTTGGATGTGGGCTGCAGGCAAGGAATGGGGATTTCAGTCTGAAACATAGCAAGCCACTAGTGGCTTCAACGGTGGAGACAGCAAGAAGTGGTCAGATTCTTGACCCAGATTTAAAGCACTAATTGGAAAATTGGATGTGAGCTATGAGGGAAAGGAAGAAATAAAGATAACTCCCAGCCAGGAGCAGTGGCTCAAGCCTGTAATCCCAGCACTTTGGGAGGCAGAAGCAAGATGATTGCCTGAGCTCAGGGGTTCAAGACCAGCCTGAGAAACATGGCAAGACCTCGTCTCTACAATAAATAAAAAAATTAGCCGGGCATGGTGGCCCAAGCCTGTAGTTTCAGCTGTTTGGAAGGCTGAGGTGGAAGGATTGCCTGAGTTCAGCAGATCAAGGCTATGGTAGCCGTGAGCGTGCCACTGCACTCCAGCCTGGGCGACAGAGTGAGACTCCAACTCAAAAAAAAAAAAATGACTCCCAGATATCCAGCAGAGCTATGGTGCATGCAAATAGGAAAGGCATGGGATCCAGATTTGGTGGAGGAAGGATCATAGCTCACTTCAGCCTGGAACTCCTGGGCTAAAGCAATCTTCCCGCCTCAGTCTTAAGTAGCTGGGACTACAGGCGCACACCACCACTCCTGGTTAATGTTACAGAAGTTTTTTTAAACTAAAAAAAAAGCAGATTTATTTAGGAGAGATACGTTGTGAAAGGCACAACATGCAGGACAACAGCAAAAGTGTCTGCTGCCATGTTACAGATTTTTAAATCACACTCAAATTTATTGATTTTAAGTAAAAAAACAAAACTTCAGGAAATGTATTTATTCCTAGATCACTAATTTTGTTGGAATCTAAACTGGAACTAAAACCCTTGGGCTAGAGCCCTCTTGAAGATACTTTATTTCTAACTCCCCTTTGAGATAACACATTAACATGACAATTCTGCCAGTCAAGATCCCAGCATTTTGGGAGGCCAAGGCAAGAGGACTGTCTGAGCTCAGGGGTTACAGATCAGCCTGGGCAACATGGGGAGACCTCATCTCTACAATAAATAAAAAAATTAGCCAGACATGTGGCATGCATCTGTAGTTTCAGCTGCTTGGAAGGCTGAGGTGGAAGGATTGCCTGAGCCCAGTAAGTCGAGGCTGCAGTGGCCGTGAACGTGCCACTGCACTCACTCCAACCTGAGTGACAAAGAGTGAGACTACAACTCAAAAAAAAGAAAAAAAGAAGACAAACCTTCTAAATACCAAGTTAGGGAAATTCATCTATAACACCGAGGGAAGGAAATGGTATTTATGTTATTTGGTTGCATATCCTCAATTCTTCAGATCCCTTTTTTTTTTTGAGTTGGAGCCTCACTGTGTCACCCAGACTGGAGTGCAGTGGCCACTGCCCGCCACTGCAGCCTCAACCCACTGGGCTCCGGCGATCCTTGTGCCGCACCCTTCCGAGTAGCCGGAATTACAGGCACGCACTACCATGCCCGGCTGATTTTTTGATTTATGGTAGAGATGAGGTCTTGCCAAGTTGTCCAGGCAGGTCTCGAACCCGTGGGCTCAGGCAATCCACTCACCTCAGCCTCCCAAATCACGGGATTACAGGCTGAGCCACCAAGCCCGGCTAGATCCCATTTTTATATCTAACCATTCTATTTTCATTTCTTTAAAAACACACACACACACACACACACACAAAACATCCCTTGGTCCAGGCATGGTGGCTCATGCCTGTAATCCCAACACCTTGGGAGGTAGAGGCAAAAGGATTACCTGAGCCCACGGGTTTGAGACCAGCCTGGGCAACTTGGCAAGACCTCATCTCTACAATAAATCAAAAAATAGACGGGCATGTTGGTGCATTTCTGTAGTTCCAGCCACTTGGAAGACTGAAGTGAAAGGATCATCTGAGCCCAGTAAGTTAGTTGAGGCTGCAGTAGCTGTAAGCATACCACTGTACTCTAGCCTGGGTAACTGAGTGAGACTCTGACTAAAGAATAAAAAAGAAAAAAGAAAATTGAAACCCCAAGAGTAAAAATTTACAAAAAAAAAAAAAAAATTCCAAATCTGAACTTGGTATACAGCAAATAAAAATTATATAAATACCTTCTAATTTCACAGGTATGAATCATTCGATTAAATATTTGTGCTGGAGCAAAAATTAAGATACTTAACAAGAAAAGTTACAATGTGCACACTTAACCTTAGACAATTCAGTTTCTTTCATTTTATTTTTAGGATGACTTCATTTTTCAGGACAGAATAACACAAATACAAGCAGCAGTCTTTAGGGATGACACCATGTTATCTGCTCTCCTAAAAGCACTAACTAACCCCCAAGAGAAATACAAATCTGAGACGTTAGGGGAAGGTATAGAATAGGGATTCTAATTAAACAAGGAAAACCAATGAATGATACTGGTACTCTATTTTTCATATCAGTACTAATACAAACTCAACCCTTTTAAAATCAGGGAAACTGCCATCCCATTCCTAATAAAGTGGTTTTACAACCACTATAAAGTAAAAAAATTACATAAAGGTATAAACCAATTTGCCTCCTTTAGAGACATTGCAATATGGAAGAGTAACTGTTTCTTTTTTTAAGCTTCTCCTTTTGAATTGGCTTAAGGTACTTCAGAGGCCCAATAATCAAGCAGTTCATGACAAAAGATAAAAGTGAAAAAGTAGACACAGAGATCTGTGAAGACTTCGCCCATTTTGCTGTAAGTATCCATTGATCGATTTATCACTTCAGCAGGAATTCCAGATAACAGAAGTGCAGCTGTTAGTACTGTTGTCTTTATCTTCTTCTCACCCTGGATACAGAAAGACTCAAATTAATATTATAATTTACTGAGCATATAATATGTAAATAAGCAAACTGCTAGGCAACAGCAGACATCATTCTTGCTATTAAAAGTTTTAAGCCAGTCAGGCGCAGTGGCATGGTGGCTCACACCTGTAATCCCCGCACTTTGGGAGGCTGAGGCAAGAGGATTGCCTGAGCCCACGGGTTTGAGACCAGCCTTGGTAACATGGTAAGACCTCATCTCTACTATACATCAAAAAAATTTGCCGGGAATAGTGGCGCATGCCAGCTACTTAGAAGACTGAGGTGGAAGGATCACCTGATCCCAGCAGGTTGAGGCTGCGGTGACCGTGAGTGTGCCACTGCACTCCAGCCTGGGCGACAGAGTGAGACTCCAACTCAAAAAGAAAAAAAGTGTCATCTTGGAAGACATAAATAATATTTAAAATATAAATAACAATACAAGACAAAAACAGGAAAACATATAGTAGACAGGACATAAAAAATTGCTAAGAAACGGACATGGATAATGGATGGTACAGGGGCTCAAAGGAGATAGAAACTGCTCCAGTGTTTTATGTAAATAAATCATTAAAGAAAGGTTTCAGAGTAAGTAGAATTAAAACAGGCCTTCAAGAATGGGCAGGATTTAGACTGGCAGAGGTGAAAGGAGAAATCTCTTTGTAGGAAGAGTCTCATGACAAGTCAGAGGCAGAAGAATACTATGTGTATTGAAGAACTGTGAATAATTTGTAACAGAACCCTCGGAGCATCCTGTAAGGCCATCATTACATGCAAAGGAATTTACACCTGATTACACATGCAACAGGATATCACTGAACAATTCAGAATACTTTTGGAGGTACACAGAACATTTATTTATTTATTTTATTTTATTTTATTTTTTGAGTTGGAGTCTCACTCTCGCCCAGACTGGAGTGCGGTGGCCGGCCACAGCCTCGACCTGCTGGGCTCCGGGGATCCTTCCGCCTCCGCCTTCCAAGTAGTTGGAACTACAGGCGCGCGCTACCACGCCCGGCTAATTTTTTGTAGAGATGAGGTCTCACCAAGTTGCCCAGGCGAGTCTCGAACCCACGGGCTCAGGCGATCCACTCACCTCAGCCTCCCAAAGCGCGGGATTACAGGCTGAGCCACCAAGCCCGGCTAACATTTATTTCTTAACATAATTTTCTAGTCTCTCTCTCTTTTTTGTGGTAGAAACAGGGTCTATGTCTGTTGCCCAGGTTGCCTCAAATTCCTGGGTTCAACTAATCCTCCTGCCTCAGCCTCCCAAAGCACTGGAATTATAGGCGTGAGCCACTGTGCCCAGCCACCAGTCTCTTTTTTAAAAGAAATTAAAAAGTTGAATTTTTCTTTCCTTTTTTTTTGAGTTGGAGTCTCACTCTGTTGCCCAGGTTGGAGTGCAGTGGCACGCTCACGGCCACCACAGCATCGACCTGCTGGACTCAGGAGAGCCTTCTGCCACAGTCTTCCAAGTAGCTGGAACTACAGGTGTGTGCCACCACTCCTGGCTAATTTTGCTTGATTTATTGTAGAGACAACATCTCACCAGGTTACCCTTAATTTATTGATTTACTACCACAAAATTCAGTCACATGATTCAAAACTTTAAGAAGTATAAAAAGCTACAGTTACTTATGAAAAATGGAAGCCTATGTCTGCAAAAAGATTCATGCAAGAACGTTCATAGCGGTTTTAGTCATAATAGACAAAAACTGGAAGCAATCAAGATGTCCCTCAATAAGGGATTAGATAAATAAATGGATCTATTCATATAACGGAATATTATTCAGCAAAAAAAAGGAATGAACTACTGATATATTCAACACCATGGATACATCTAAAAAATATTCTGCACAATAACAGAAAGCACAAACAGAAACCAGGTGTGGTAGCTCACATGTAATCCCAGCACTTTGGAAGGAGCCCAAGACCAGCCTGGGCAACATAGCAAGACCTCAACTCTACAAAAATTAGCCAGGTATGGCAGTGTGCACCTGCAGACTCAGCTATTTAGGAAGCTGAGGTGAGAGGATCACCTGAGCCAGGAGGTTGAGGCTGCGGTAAGTACCACAGCACTCCAGCCTGAGTCACTGTGAGATCTCCAACTCAAAAAAAAAAAAAAAAAAAATGCAAACAGGAATG
>CAUYQG010107686.1:0-70860 GCA_963574415.1 Tarsius wallacei
ATGAGATACATGAAAAAATGCTCAGCCTCACTAGTCATCAAAGAAATGCAAATTAAAACTACACTGAGATACCACCTAACTCCAGTCAGGATGGTTATCATCAATAACTCAAAAAACAACAGATGCTGGAGAGGATGTAGGAAAAAGGGAACACTTCTACACTGTTGGTGGGAGTGTAAACTAGTACAGCTTCTATAGAAAACAGTGTGACAATTCCTAAAAGATCTAAAAATCAACCTTCCATATGACCCCACAATACCCCTATTGGGAATATACCTGGAAGAACTCAAATCACTCTATAAAAAAGATACCTGCACACATATATTTACTGCAGCATTGTTCACAGTAGCAAGAACATGGAACCAACCGTACTGTCCATCAAAAGAGGACTGGATTAAAAAAAAATGTGGTACATATACACAATGGAATATAATGCAGCCATAAAGAACAAAATCACGAACTTCACAGCAACCTGGATGGACTTAGAGTCTATAATACTGAGTGATCTTTCACAGAAACAAAGAACTGAGTGTCACATGTTCTCACTCATAGGCAGACTTTGAACAATCATCGTAATACTGTAAGAAAAGGATTGACAGTAGCAGAAAACTGCTGGAAGGGGAGCGGGGAAGTGGGATTGGCAGTAGTGGAAATCTTCCAGGGGAAGGCAAGTGCACACCTCATCAACAAGAGTACCTGCATAATGAACATTTGTATACCTAACCCTGAATTGTACCCCACAACTTTAAAATTAAAAAAATTAAAAGAAAAAAAGAAATTTTAAAAAAATTTAATTGCCATTATAACAGTATTACGAGGTGAAAACTTTAAGAGGTGACTAGGTCATGAGGGTTCTACCCTCATGAATCCTTCTATTCTGTTGTTGTGGAAGTGTATTTCTTATAAAGTGATTAATTCAGACTCCTTTCGCATCCCTCTCTTATCCTCTCTTTGCTCTTCCAACATGAAATCATGCAGCAAGAAGGGTCTTGTAAGATGCTATTCCCTCTATTTTGGATTTTTCCAGCCTTCAGAACTGTGAGCCAATAAATGTCTGTTCATTTTAAATTGCACAGTCTAGCAGCACAAAACAGACTAAGAAAGCAGGTCTGGCATAACTATGCAAAATATGCTTAACTCAGATAAGTGAAATGTAAGACTATATTTTCCTTACCCTAGTCCCATAAACAAAAATTTTCTGTTTAGTTTCACTTAAATATATGCACTATTTAATTTTCTTTTTTAAAAAGTGTTCTGTTGAAAACTTTCCCATGGATTACCATAATTTTCCATTAGGGCATAGCCCACCAGGGCATGAACAGTCTCACAGACAAGCTGCCAGAGTATAAATTCCTAACATGAGCGTAACAAGGAGGTTTGGAATCTTCTTCTGGATTGATACTTAATAGCTCAATATCTTTTCCTAGACCCTTAATCTTGTCATGCTTTACCTCTGGTAGCCAAACTTCTGAGACTACTCAATAGAGGGCCTTATGGGACTCCTGAGACCATGGCCATCTTCTAGTTCCTATCCATAGACACCACCATTAACATATTACAGGAACGTCCCAGAGACCAAGCAGTGCGTCAACATAACTTACTACCAATCCTAAAGAAAACGAGTCCAACTATATGACATAGCAAGAGGAGTCCAGGAGCACTGTCTTCTTATAGATAAGACAACCTAAAAGCACATGCTCACCTTATATTACTTCTGCATAATACCATCACAACATGAGTTAATCACCTTTCTTTGATTTATCAAACAACCACTCAAGACCTTTAACATCAGCCTGGAAGGCAGCATGTTCAGTTGATGTATTAGGAGTTTTAAGATCAAATCTGGGTCTGTCAATACTGACTGCAGCTCTTTGTGAGCCTCTTTCTGTGAGTTTCACTTCCCTCAGACTGACAGTTTGGAAGTGAGGGAAGTGAAACTCACAGAAAATTAAAGAGAAAGTATAAAAACATGCCTAGCACACAGGAGGTGCTCAGTGTTAAGCACTACTCCCTCACCATGATTTCTGCCTCCCAGACAAAACTCACAGTCCCACCATGCTCATATTTATGTCTGTCAGTATCTGTCCTGGATTAGGCAAGGAGATGCTTGAACCAATTTTTACATAGTCAAAAAGTTAAATTTTTGCTCAGTACCTTTGTCAAGCTTATAACCGTGTAATCTGTTTGAACCTCATAAGAACTCTATACACTAGGTTCACTATTCCCATTTTGGGAAAATTGAAGTTCAGAGAGAACATGAGAGTTGCCCAAAGAGATAGAAATTGAACCCTTTTCCAGAGCTCCTCCAATAGGCCATGATTCTTCTACATCTTATTCACATCAGAACTTCCCTGCTGGGTTGACAGGTTCCACACAGAGGACTCAAACTTAAGGAACATCAATTAAAACTTGGGAAAGTGCAACCTCAAGACCTCAGATTATGCTCTACTGACAGGAATGGGGACAGGTCCACTGTAACTGTATAATGTGTTGACAGTCTTTGTTCATTTATTCAAGAAGGATTTCTTGAGTTTCTACTACGCACATATCTGTTAACTTTAAAGGAATCAAAGAAGCTAACCATGCCCCCTTGCCTTCTAAGAATTAACAAGTTAGTTGCACCAACACACAAAGACCCCAAAAGTTAAATAACATATAGGAATCAGGTGAGAGATTGCAAGCATAGAAATGACTCAAAGCATCTGTAATAAAGTATAAAATGAGAACTACAGACCTAGGTTCTTCAGTAGGATTTCTCAATCTCATCATTATTAGTATCTTGGACTGTGTAATTATTTGTCATAGGTGACTCTCCTGTGCATTGTGGGATGTTTAGCAGCATCCCAAGTATATTTGTTTCTTTGGGAATCAGATTCCCTAAAATCCAAGTGGCCAAAGGCAATAGAAATTTCTTTTCTCACACTTTTGGATGCTAGAAGTCCAATATCAAGATGTCAGCAGGCAGTGGTCCTTCCAATGGCTCTAGGGAAGAATCCTCCCATGTCTCTTCCCATATCTAATGGTTCTTGGCAATCTTTGGCATCCCTTGGTTTGTTGCAGCATAACCCCAATCTCTGCATCAGACTTCACATGGTCAGATTCCTTCTGTATCTTTTTCTCTGTGTCCAAAGCTCTCTTGTCTTATAAAGACAACAGTCTTTGGATTTGGTCCCAATCTAATCCAGTACAAACTCATCTTAACTTGATTATATCTGCAAAGACCCTATTTTCTAATAAGGTCATATTCATAGATTCTGGGTGGACATACACTGGGGGAGTGCACTATTCAACATAGGATATTTGACCACTACCCATTACAGCATCCCCCTCCCTACTATTACCTCTGGTGGTGATAATAAAAAATGCCTCGGGACATTGCTAAATGTCCCTGGTGTGGTAGGGAAGGAGGAGAGTCACCTGTAATTGAGAATCAGTGCTCTCCAGAGATCAGAAAATGGAAATATTTATGTCAGCTGCATATTCAGTAAGGCATCAAGAGAGCAGGCAGGGGTCAAGGCAGGCTGGTTTCTCTTACTTTTCACAGCTGCTCCTTTCTCATTTTTCTTCCCCATTGTTCCCTTTGTTTCTTTCTTTTCCTTTTTTCTCCTTTTCTTCTTCTCTTTTTCTCCTCTTTTTTCTATTTCCCTTTCTCTTTTTCAGTTCCTACCAGCATCTTCCTGTCCTCTTTCTTAAGGGGATAGTGTAGGCTAGCAACAGGAGGAAAGGGGACATGGAAAGCATCTGATTCCAGCTGGAAGGTGAAAGGTAAGTAGGGGTGAACTGGAAGGGAAGGGAACACAACAGGCTCACCCCTTCCCTGTCACCTTCAGAAGAACAGTTCTTACCCAATCTTTTCTCTTTTAAGAGTTTATGGAATTCAATCAGTGTGAAAAAAAAAAAAGAAAGAAATGTAAAAGGAATTATGGAGTCTTGAGGAAAATTACTTTTTTAAGGTTAAGTAGCATGACAATGGCAGCTGATAGAGCAAATTAAATTCTAACTGCACCAGTGATTTGATAGATATCATTTCGCTAAGTGTTACTAAGAAAATGCCTTCTTGGGGATATGAGGCTCAAATTCAGAATGAACACTTGTCAGTTGTGGCATTTGATTCAATTAGGGCAATTTCATTAATATAAAGAGGAAAAGAGTCCAATGGAAAATTGAAATTTATAAAACAGATTCAGAGCATTTTTATAAGAAAAAACATATGTGTAACATCTTCAGGAAAGCACGTGTTTATTTAATCCAAGGCCAAAAAGAAAGGAAAATGTTTGTTTTACCTTTGCATCAGTGAGCAATCACAGTTGTGGCTAGAAATAGTTTATTTCTCATGACATTTGAAATGAACGCATTAAATGGGCTTTGTCTCTATGAACTCAATACCAAGCTTGACAGTGACTCACTCATCCCATGAAAACATGCTCAGTTACTAGAACATGGCCCTGTTGTCATAGGTAGCAAGATAAATCTAGCAATGACTGCAATTACTTTGTATCAATACTACACATCAAGAATTTTGAACACCAAAGGCAACAGCCAACTGGGACTTTTCAGTAACCATCTAGTTAACCTTTAAAAAATTAGTAAAGTGTGTGCCGTAAAACGTTCTCCGTGAAATATTTATCATCCATTTAGTAGATCACTTCTCCTAAGGCATTCATGCAGGGTAGGCTAAAAGAGTTTAAAAATCTTATTTTGCCTAGATGCAGGCAAGTCTGCCTCATTAGTAATCAATTACCAGCCAGGTTAGCCCTAATAAGTCATTAATATATAGCTTGTACTGTCAAATCCAGTAATTGGGTACCATGTATCCAATAAACCATCAGATGCTATTATTAATAAAGCCCTCAATGCTCTACCAGGATCCATATTGTGTAAACAAGACACCAAATGGGGTCATTTTTCATTGCCTTCTGACTTGGCCTATGATAGATCCACACAAAGCAGTTAGTGCTTGGACCCAAAGGCATAGTCTCACTGTATGGCACATTGTGAGCATGAATTCTCAAAGCTTCCAACAAAGTTATCATTTGCACATGCTTCTTCCTGTGGGCTGTTAAAATTTGAGTAACTTACAGAGATCCATTTTCAGGAGTTTCTGATTTCTCCTCTTCGATGTGCAAGGTTTCCATTGTCAGCAATGCTATTATTCACTTGATTATAAAGAATGAAACTATATTCTGTATCAATTAAGTACTTTTTAAAAGGAGGAATATGTGTGCCCAGTGAAAACAGGAGGGCTGACAAGAGAAATTACAGCAGCCAAAAATTAGCAAGAAGAGGGCCAAGAGTCTCAGTCTCTCTCTCTCTCTCTCTCTCTCTCTCTCTCTCTCTCTCTCTCTCTCTTCTCTCTCTCCATCCTATTGAGATTCCAATTACCTGATCCAGAGAATCTTCTAGAACTTTTTTAATGCAAGATTTTATTTAGTAATGTATTCACTCATCAAAGATGGATGATCTATTTAACTATTTTTCTGTCATTCAACAAATATTTATTGACCAACCAATCATTAGACCCTTGAAAAGAAAAAGTCTTCTTTGAAAAATGGTTCAACATCTTTATCTTTGAAGAAAGGTGAAAGATTTCAGAAACTGCTCTCCTTTTATTTGCCCTCCACCAGTAACTCTTAGTCATTCATTGAGTCTTAGCGTAAATGCCACTTCCACAGAAAAGCCTCCCTTGACTGCTTCCTTCCAGTTAGAGGTACTACAGCATTTTGTGCTTCTTTGCACATTTGCTATTACTTAAGTAATTATTTTCAAACTTTCTTTAATGTCTGTATTTATTTACTAAACTGTAAATTTCTGATGTATTCACCACAGTATTCTTTGTGCTTAGCACATAGTAGATGCATAATTAATTGTTATCAATGGATTAACTATCGCTGCCACAAACTGTAGCAAGCAACTGCCAGTGGGGTGGCTTATCAGCAGCAGAGTCTCCTGAAAAGGAGCACAGATTCAAGGTCTACATCTAAGAGTTATAATATTCTATCCATGTAAAGTCTTCTCTAAATATTTTTACTTTCTCCTCCCTCCCTCTCATTCTCTGTTTCACCTGCCCTTCCCTTCTCTCCCCCCTGCCCCCCTTCACCTCTCCCATCCCCACTCCAGCCCTCATACATTTTCTGCAGGCAAAACAAGATGGTGAATATAAGCTCAAGCAGGGGCTGTGTAAAGGACTTTGGACATGATATGTGTGTTATCTTCTTTGTTCGCTGCTCCCTAGAGCCTAAACTGGTGCCTAAAAAAGAGAATGTTTTCTAATTAATATACTTTAGATAAATGAATGAACACATTGAGTCAATAATTAATTGTGGAAAAGTTATGCTGCTCTATGTTCACTGATGACATTATATGGCTCCAGAAAGAAAAGGATTGTAGTATGAACTAAGGACTCTGAACAGGGCATAGCAGATCAGGCTTTCTCCCATGTTCTCCCATTAATCATTATCATTTCTGGCCACACTGGGGTCTAGGGCTCCATGAAGTGCCTACATTTTAAATAATAGGAGCATTAATTGTTGACATTGAGGAATTGCTTATTGAGCATTAATTGTTGACATTGAGGAATTGCAAGGTCCCTTGTTTGCATTATATGGTTTTATAACCAAAATCATACATAAAAGTGTTGCCAGTATCACTATTTTTAAAATAAGAACCCAGAGAGGCTCCGAAAATTTAAAAGATATGCCCTAGGTCATACAGCTAACAAGTAGAAGATCTTTGACTCAACCCAGGTTTGTCCGATCTCAATGCCCTTATTTTTAGCCATTTCTAAAGCTGAGGTGTTATGAGCCCAGGATCACTGTACATGGCCACACAGCTGGTGCATTGCACAACTCCAGGGGGCTCCATTCACACAGATGACAATGGGAATGGTGTCCTCTTGGATCTGGGCAACACAGCAGCACTGCTCAGACTTGAGGGGCTAAGTTACTAGCTTCATCCTTGGCAGAAATTCAATACTCACCTCCCAAAGGAAACTTTTGAAAAGAGTGTTTTTGCCATTGTCTCATCACACTATTCAAGTGATTACTCAGCGTGGCAATAGCAGCAATTCTTAGGCCTATAGTACAATTCTGCTTTTTTGTCCAAATCACCCTGGCACACGAGCTATGACCCCCCCTCAATCCGTGCTATGCCCATCAATACACATTTACAATAGATTTCATTCAACTCCAATGGTTCTCTGGTTAATTTACACAGTGCCAAACTGACCTTTCCAAATGTGTCCCACAGCACAGTGAGAGTGAGGGAAATTTACTGCCAGGAACCAAAAATATGCTACCTTGTGAAATATGGGTTTTTTCATGGCTTGATTTGAACTTCATATCAGAAACTGTGGAGTGGTTCAATGATTATTCACCATTTGAGGAAGGGAAAAGGCAGTTCAGAGGCCTACTGGGGCCATATTTCATAGCCCTATCAGACGTTCATATAGGTGATTAAAAGCCCTGCAAGCAGCAGCAACTGCAGGGCCTGCTGGTCACATTCTAGAGAAGGAAATGAATTTTTCTGAAAGGGAAGAAACTTAAGAACCCACAGGCACTAGAAAAGTTGGTACAAATTTCCCCAATGAATTCATTTGAGAAGAAAAGTTTCTCAAGCCTTCCCCTCCCCTTCCAGTCTTTTGTTCTTCCATGAGAATCCATCATGGCCTCTTTAATCCATACTTTTCTGAGCACAGACTGAACTTGATGATATTTGGATTGATCCACTCTACCATGAGGCATCTACCCTGTGAGAAGATGCAAAGCAAGAATAATTTCTGAGAAGTCCACAGCATCAGTTCTAGCATTGGCAGGAAACAGCACATGAACCTGCAGAAATCAGTAAGGGATAGTATAGGATCTCAGAGTAGCTGTGACCACACCTAGCCTGAAGGTGCAGGGGCGGGTGCCATGATGAGTACACAGAAAAGGCAATGGTATGGAGAGGTCACTCTGTCAAAAGCTGTGACTTTCAGAGGGGGGAATTCACAACCAAGGAGGAAGCTGAAAGAACAAATACCATGCTCTCACTGTCCTCCCTCTGTCTAATATTTATATTATCTTCCACTGGCCAAATCCAAACAAAGTCATTCCAGCAAAAGAGTCCATTGATGTAGGTCATAAAGATCAGCTTTCCAATTTATAAAGTCACTCTCCAGGGCTAGAGAATAGATGTAGAGTTTTGGAAGGGGTAACCTGAAAATGTCCAGCACACTCTGAAAACATTTTAAGCCCACATTTATCCTTGAACCCCAAGCCCATTTCTAATTTAGTGAAAATCATTTGTCTATAAACATCAATCTGACTGGTGTATAGCAGCACAACTAAATTTAAGTTATACAGTCCGTTGCCAGTTTGATGTGAACTTTCTCCTCTGATTTTACAAAATGCTGCTTTCAAAGTAAAATCTAAAAATATTCTAATTACCTTGAACATATACTTGCTTCACTACTATACCATAAACTTTTTTTGAGACACAAAATCATGATTTGTTGATAACCAACATAAATTGAGTACCTACTAACATCAGGTATTCTATACATTTTTTTATTTAATGATCATAACAAACATATAGAAGAAGAAATAAAAGCACAGAGAAGCTAAATTTATCAGGACACCTAGTACAGGGAAAATCAGAGATCCAAATTCAGGTATTTCTAATTCTGAAGTTCAAGTTCTTAATCATTATGTCACTCTGGTTACTCAGGTTCTTATTCATCTCTGAAATTTCTACTTAGTAAGGTGCTTAATACACAGCAGACCTCTACATGTATGTTGGTTGATTTGTTGGATGGTTGGTTGGATGGATGGATGGATGGATGGATGGATGGATGGATGAATGGATAGATATACTCTAATAAAATAAAGCCATAATTCTCCATTTCTATTGCTATCCCCTAGGCAAAATTCTCTTGACATTGTTCATCAGTTTATTTCACAATCAATGATTAGGTCAGCATTTTCTTAATCATCCCAAAAGGTCAGCATTTTCTTTTCTTTTTTTTTTTTATTTTTTTTATTATGGTATTATGGGGTACAGTTAGGGGTTAGGCATACAAAAATGCTTTGTTCAGGCACCCTTGATGATAAGAGGTGTCTCCCCATCCCCAGACAGATATTTACCACCATTAAGCATTTTCTTAATCATCCCAAATGATTAGGTCAGCATTTTCTTAATCGTCCCAAAGAAGTAGAAAATATAGTCCCGGGTATCACACGGTATATAATATTTCTGAGAAAAGTCATCCTAGCATACACAAGTCAAGGAACACAATTGAGTTTAATAATCAAACAACTGTGTGTAGTATATAGAGAATGACCAGAATTCAATTATTTCTCAAATGTTCGTCCTGTGAAATACTTAGACAATGCTCATGAACACAGTATGAGCTGGGCAGGCAGAGAAGTGGCAGAAAAGAAAGGCCACTCCATATAACAAGTGGAGAAGCATACAGAGTTGAGAACAAAATCAGGAAAGGGACTATTTGAAGGCAGTGGCCTTTATTCGCAAGAGAAAAGTGTGGAGGAGGAGGGTACTAACCCACTGCCTTTCATAAACTGGTAATTCAAAAAGTAATTACTTATTTTAACATCTATGTTCATGAAATACTCATGTAAGCTGAATAATATCTTATTCACACTGGAAGGAGAAGCCTTTTTTGAGAAATTTTGCGGTTAAGAAAATTCTAAAATGAAGGCTCCTTTATAAAAGAAAAATCTTATTAATGTATCTTCCTTCTTAAAGCAGTGGCTCAAGTGGCCTACTCACAAGTAAAGGGGGAAGGACAAAGGACATTTCTAATCTAAATTTCATCAAGGTTCATTGCCCTCCTGAGTTTGGAGGACTTGGTTGGTTTATGTCTCATAATTAAAGTTTTGATCTAACAGAATTCCCTAGATCTTTGTAGTGTCTGAGAATGATACTCACCAGGAAAGGGCATAGAATGATAAGTTCTACCACTTGTCAAATGTAAAGGTGTGAGGAATCTTTAGAAGGCACCTACGAATTTCCATGTCTGGGAATATATGGTGAATGCATCCTTCCCTATTCATCCTACTTAGTAGAATCAAATTCTATGGTAATTATATACAAAAAAATATATAAGGTTTTGAAAGTGGAGAGAAGAAGGTAGACCAGTTATGGAATCTCAGGACCCAAAAGAATGGCATAGGGGTCAGCTCCTTCTGTTTGTTGATATTTTGCCTCATATGTCCTAAATTTGGAGTTGAATAAGTCAGCAACCCAGAAATACTAGTGGTCAAAGATTTTTTTAAAGGCCTGTTAAAAGCTTGCTCCATCTAGTCAAGAAAGGGGCAGCCTAGCAAGTCAGAAAACCTTTAGCTAATAACACTCCAAGCAAATAACTCTGTCTCTCTCTCTCTCTCCCTCCCTCCCTGTCTCTCTCTCTCTCTTTCTCTCTCCCTCTCTCTCTCTCTCACCCAAAGACCTGGGGAACCTAGAATTTCACTCTGACCAGGCCCTAATGAAAGTATACCAGGCTCATTCCCCAGCACAGTTGTGTGTCAGAGAAGACCAGGCAGGGAATCTGTGGTGCCAGGAGAGACCGTGCGAGAAGTCTGAATCCCAGCAGTAATAAGGAACCCCAGACCCCACACTGGGCTGATGTCAGAGGAGTCCTAGTGAGAATCAGGATAATAAGTAATAAGTTCACCCCTCACTATGGTGTCAGAAGAGGCAATGAGGGGAGCAGTGGTCTGCACCTCACCCCTCCCAGTAAGAGTGGTATCAGTCAGGCCGAGGGTAGAATCAGAACTCCCACCTTCAACCAGCAGGTAAAAGCCACCTTTCCCTTAGGGATCCACAGAGGGCAATGGGAAGCCTGGACTTCTACACTGATCTGGCAGGAACAGTGGCACACCCACATTTTCTCTGCCAGAGCGGTGTCAAAGGAAGCCACTTTAGTTTCCTAGGACTACCATAACAAATGACCTCCAATTTGTTAGCTTAGAACAACAAACGTATTCTCTCATACTCCTAGATGCCAGAAACCTGAATCGAGGTGCTGGCAGGTCCATACTCATTCTGAAAGCTCTAAGAGAAATTTTTTCCTTGCCTCTTTCAGCTTCTGGTGTCTCCAGATATTCTTTGGCTTATGACACCATAACTCTAATCTTGGACTCTACCTTCATATGGTCTTCTTCTCTGTACCTCTTTGTACCCTCCCTTCTATGAATAAGGACACCAGTAATTGGATTTAGAGCCCACACTAAATCAGGATAATTTCATCTCAAGACCCTTAATTATATCCACAAAGACCCTAATTCCAAACAAGGTCATAGTCTGAAGTTCAGAGTAGACATGGATTTGGGGTAGAGAGGAGGGACACTATGAAACCAACTACAGTAGCCACAACAGAAGGTGTAAATAAGATTCACAGTATTATAATATAATAGCTCAAAAGGTCCAGGTTTCAATTTTTAATATCTGTCATCATACAAAAAAAGCAGAAAATTTTTCCTGAAAAAGCCAATCAATAGAAGCTAACACCAAGAAGATCAGATATATCAGAATTATCTGGCAAAGATTTTAGGTTGCTACAATAAAAAATGCTTCAGTGATAAATCATGAACACACTTGTTGCAAATAAAAGTTAAATAGATCCTCAGCAAACAGGTAGAAGATGTAAGAAAGGACCACAGACAAATTTGGGAACTGAAAAAAATACAATTACTTTAAAAAGAATTAATGGATTATCTATATAGCCGAATGGAGGGGACAGAGGAAATAATTTATTAATTTTATGATAAAATAATAGAAATTACCCAATATGAACAACAGGAAAAAGAAGACTGAAAAAAAACCTCAAATCTGCAAAGACCTGCAAGGCAAAAGTTAAAGATCTAACAATTATAACATTGGAGTCCCAGAATTAGAGGCGAAAGAAGGCAGAGCTAAAAAAGTGCTTATAGAAATAATGACTGAAGATTCTCAAATTAAGCAACAGACAGCAACCTATAGGTTTACAAAGCTGAGTAAACACCAGATAGGATGAACAAAAAGATATCTACAGCAAGACACATAAAATTAAACTTTTGAAAAATGAAGGAAAAACAATCCTTGAGAACAAGAGAGAAACAACAACTTTTCATAGGGGAAAAAATTAAATGATACTGGATTTCTCATCAAACACTCCAGAGGGCAAAAGTGGCACAATCATCTTCAAGTGCTGAAAGAAAGGAACTATCAACCCAGAATCCTATATGTAGTAAAAATACCCTTCAAGAACGAAGGATCAATCAAGCAATGTAATCTACCATATTAACAGGCTAAAGAAGAAAGATCGCATGATCATATTAAGGCAGCAAAAGCATTTGAAAAATTCAACACCCTTTTATGATTTTTAAAAAAGAACCTTCAAGTAGAAGGTTACATCCTCAACTTGATAATAATTATTATGTTATAATATATTGTATATAATGTACATGTAATGCTGTCCTCCTGAGATGGGGGACAAGGCAAAGATATCTGCTCTCTCTATTCTTTTTCAACACAGTCCTAGAAGCTCTAATTTTACCTGGATGACCAAAAACAGTCTCTACACTGGTCTCTCTGGCTGGAGTCTTGGTAGTCCCTTCAAACCACTTATCCCAGGAGTCATCTTTGATGATTCTTTCTTGCACATGCTTTGCCTAATCCAATATCAAAATCTGTCACTCAGCCTTCAAAGTAGGTCTAAAACATAGCTACCGCCCCTTTATAGTTCTGTCCTAAGTCACCAGTGTTTTTTGGCCTGGGTCAGGACAATAGATTCTTGAGGAGTTGTCTTTATCCATTCACAGTGTTCTCATAGCAACTGGAGTGATCCTTTTAATACATAAATCAGACCATATCACTCTTCTAATTCAGACCAATAATGGTGCCAAGTCACTCAAAGAGTAAGCTTCTCTATAATCACTACAAGGGGAAACCAGCCCTCACTTCTCAGATCTTATTTCCACCTGTTCCCCTTGTTCACTCCATTCAGTAACACCGGCCTCTGATTAGAACCCACCAAACACACTTCTCTGTCAGGGCTTTAAGATATGTTTTTTCAAATGTGCTCTTGCAATTTCTAGTTTATTTGCCAGGAATGGTTATGCAAGGCCCTCTGCTCCCACTACTACCACTCACAAAGATGTCTCTGACCACTTCTCACAATTCAGAGCCCAAGCTCCCTGGCATACCCCATTCTCAACTTTGCTTTTCTTTCCTCATTTCCCTTAGAATCAACTGACATTTCATTTATCAGTTTGTGTCCCTTCACTAGAATTCAAACTCTCAGAGGGCAGGACTGTATCTATTTTGCTTCCTACTCACTGTTGTCTCCATTAACTAGAAAAGTGTCTGGCATATAAAGTAAGACCCCTGCATATGAATTAGTTCTGTTCTGAGAGCACATTCATAAGTCCAACTTGTTCCTATCAATCTATCAAAGTTAGCCTAGGTATCCAACTAACACAATCAGCTATATAGTACTGTACTGTAATATGTTTATAATACTATTCACACAAATAATAAATAGCAAACAAAAATAAAGAAAATATTTTAAATCTTACAGAATAGTACTTTGAAAAATACAGTAGTGCAGTACAAGAGCTGGCATACAGTAGCTGGCATTGAGTGAACAGGCAAGAAGAGTTCCTGACTGGAGGAGGGAGAATAGGCGGGAGATGTTAGTGATGAAGGATCTTCAGTAATAGGAGATGGAGGACAGGCTGCAATTTTACCCATGCCCGACATTGATGACACAGCTTCTGGTTCCTTGCTGGATTCAACTCTGTCTACCCCCCTTAAAAAAACAGTTTGGTGATATCTGGGTAGCAGCTCTTTTTTTTTCTCATCATAGACGACACAGTAGCACTGGGTTACATTCTGAACAGCTGCTGCAACCTTCATGTACCATTCTACATTCGGGCCCTGTGCCTCAAAAACTAACAGTGCCTCCTCAAAAAAAATCCCCTTGACATTTCCTGCATTGTGAATCTTTTTGGTTCTTCAGTTACCTCTTCTTCCTCTTGTCTCTCTTCATTCTTTCTCAGAGCTTCCAATTGCATCAGGTCTTTATCAGCAAGCTCCTCATGTTGCACAGCAAGGAGTTCAATGAAGTCATCCTCTTGCAGATCTAGCTTCAGCTTCTCACTAAGAGTTGCTAAGTTGCAGAAGACCTCTTTGGACTCCTAATTCTCCTTCTCAAATCCATGAAAATTGTGAACAAACTGCAGACAAAGATCCTAAAAACCCATTCATTGTGACAGCCTTAACCTCATGCCAAGCAAAGTCAATGTTTTTTATGGCATTGTAGATGTTATAGTTCTTCCAAAATTGTCACAAGGTTGCTCCTGATTCGTCCCTCACCTTGACTGCCTGATGAAAAGTGTGATGCAAATACTATTTATTGAAAGTTGCTATACTTTCCTGGTCTATAGGCTGGAGTTATGTAATATTTAGTGGCTGATTACTGCTTTGATGTTGGGATGAAAGTTGTCCATGAATGAGGTTGCCGGGAGAGCAGCAAAAGAATGTTGAATGCAATGTCCTTCCCCAAGCAGTATTTCTCTACCTTTGAGATAAAGTGGTACAAAAAGTAGTCCTGGAAGATGGCCTAAGTAACTCAAACTTTGGGGTTACTCTTTCACACAATAGTAAGAGAGCCGTTGGCTATATTTCTAAGGGATCTTAGGTTCCCTGAATGATAAACAAAGAGAAACTTCAGCTTCATATTGCTAGAGGCATTGCCACTAGACAACAGAGTTAGCCTATCATCCTTTGCTGTTTTATAGCCTGGCATCAAATTCTCCTCCTAACTTCAGTCTGGCATCTTCTTCCAGTACAGTGCTGTTTCATCCACTTTAAAAATCTGCTTGGATAAGTACATACCTTCATCAACAATTTCTCAAAGTGTTTCAGGAAATTCCAGGCAGCAACTGTGTCTGTACTCACTGCCTCACCACTTACTTCTATTCTGTGAAGGTTGGCTCTGGCATCAAACCAATGAAACCAGTCATGATTGACATTAACACATGCACTTTCTGATTCTTCACCACATTTCTTCAAGTCTTCATAAAGCCTTTCTCTTGAATCAGCATTAAGCTGTGTAGGACTTGATGCTAATGCTAATGCTGATCCTGTATCCACACACTGAGAAGTTTGTCCATGTCTTCCATCACTTTTCCACACTTCTTTGATATGTTTGCCAACATCATTGGCACAATAGACTTTGCATGTTCCATGATCTTGTCCTTGTTCTTTAGAATTGTGCCTATGATTCATGCTATAAGAACAAGTGATGTCTACCATCTTTTCATCACTCTACTTTCTCTATTGTTTTCACTTTTGTTTCCATTGTTATTGCTTGGCACTTCTTAGCGTACCAGTTACATCACCACTGCTTTTATGCTTGCTTCTGGACATCCTGGGCTTGAAATAAAGATACTATACTACTGTAGTCTATACAGTACTTTACAGTAAAGAACACAAAAGCACAACTTGTAGAAGTTGTACATATGTGACAATGTATGCCGGAAGCGTGAACTAACTTACATAATTGGACATATGAACATATGTTTACATTTTTTAAAATTTACAACTTGAAGGATCATATGTAGGGGACTTCTTATATCAGGCACTTGGTAAATATTCACCAAATAAATGGATGAGTTAAAATAATGCCCTGCATGTGCCTTTCTACCACATTCCTTCCTTCTTTCTTTTCCCTCCTTTTTTTCCCCCCCTTAAACAAATATAAAAAGCCAACTGGTAGTGCAAGGCAGCATACTGAATTCTTGCAAAACATGGATGACTAAGCCTGTCTGTTTTCTGCAAAAATCTGGCATATACACAAAATACCACCTGAGAAGCACATGGTGACTACGTTTACAAAAAGTTTACCAGGGTGATTTTGTGCAAATTATTATGGAAATGAATGTAGGAAATAAACAAAAAGACATTGGGAATGCAAATGCTCCCTGGATGTCTAAATTAATTATTTTGTGTGTCCACCTTATGCTCACCCTTGAGAGTGATGCTATTTCTTGTCCCCATTCCCTGACAACCAGAGTCCTCAGGCATGTCTCCCGAAACCCAAGAAACAGAGAGTCTCGTGGTCCCTGCACTCAGACATTTTTTCTGTGCTAAAAGATTATTCATACATGGAGAGGCAGATGACAGGGTAATTTTTACTTAGATTATGAGTATTCAAAGATCATGTGTCAGAATAGAAGCTTGCCTCAAGCCCCTTTCATCTATCTCTCTCTTAAAGCAGCAGCTAGTCTGATAGTCACTTTCAGAACTATGAAAAGTCCCCATGAAGTCTGTTCCAAGGGATTTAGTGGGACAGGTTTATGTCCATCAGCAAAAGTCTTCATAATGGGTAGAGACTTCCTTGCTGTCCCCATCTTGGTATAAATTATGGATCAGAGCTGGAGAGTGTCCAGCCAATCCAGCAGCCCTGCACTGAGGAAATACCCCTCACCTCTCCTCTTGCTGAGGCCAGTCCTTTGGGTAATAAAAGACATTCAACAGTTGGGCTCGGTGGCTCAACCTGTAATCCCAGCACTTTGGGGGGCCGAGGCAAGTGAGCCCGCGGATTTGAGACCCATCCAGGCAACTTGGCGAGACCTTGTCTCTACAATAAATCAAAAAAGTTAGCCGGGTGTGGTAATGCACACCTGTAGTTCCAGCTACTTGGAAGACTGAGGCAGAATGATCACCGGAACCCAGCAGGTCGAGACTGCAGTGGCCATGGGCATGCCCCTGCACTTCAGCCTGGGTGACAGAGTGAGACTCCAACTCAAAAAAAGAAAAAAAAAAAGACATTCAAATCCCAACTCACGTGCAACAGTTGTTATTTCAGACTAGTGCCTTATTCCAGTCTGCCCAAGAAGGAGGAAGATTATTCATTTAGCTCTAAATGCAATTTACATTCTGAACTTGTTTCAGTTTGATTCTCTCATGCTTTATGCTTCATAATAAGTTTATGTGCTGTTTGACTTGAATCAGTGAAACCTCAGGGGCCTCTCTTGCAAGTTAGAGAGTGATGATTAGCAACTCAAAACAGAAGCATTTTCAAGACCTCCAGAAACAGAACCCAACCCTGTGGAGCAAAATGTAACTCAGAGCCTCAAGCAGACATAGCAAGAATTTGAGAGATCAAATGGACACCTCTGACTGAGCAAACCACTTCTTTGCCAGTCTCAAAGCTCCAGTCATTTCTGAATACCTAGGGCTCCTGATGTAGCAGGTGGGGGCTGGTTTTGGGTTTCTTCTTTGACTCCTGCATTTCTCCATCTCTTCTCCCTGCCAGACAGCTAGCTAACCTTGTGCTTTCTCTCCTCTGTGGGTCTAACACTTTCACAATCCAGACACATGGTGCTTTTGTGATGGAAAATTACAATCACTGTGAAAGATGAGCTGCTGGCTGCTGGTTAAAGCTTATAGTAACAAAACCAGAAAATATCCCATGCATGTTGTTAATCAGAGAAGGTAGGGAACTTAGCTAAATTCTCACAGGTAGTAAGTGACAGACCAGAAGTAGGACCCCTAAGTCTGCGTGCTGTGATTCTTTTTATTTAACATCTTAAAATTGTTCCCTACTTTTATTTTTTATATTCTCCTATTTTCACACTTAAAAAAAAATTTTTTTTCCAACTTTCTCAGAACAACATCTTGTTTTACTTTTGAGTTTTACAAAATAATTATCAAGTCATTGATACGTCATTTTATGTATTTTCTTTTTGGTGTCTTCTAAGAATGCCTTTTGATGTTCAGTGAAATACAATTTCACTTCAGTGTGTTTAAGTGCAGTTACTCTTATTTTCAGTTTAAGGATTCATTTATGTCATAATTCTGGAAAATTATCAGCCAGTATACTTAAGATAGCACCTCTTCTTCCTACTCTCTGTTATCTTTCTGAAGCTACTTAGGCCTTCTCATTTTATCTTCCATATCTCTCAGTCTCTCTTCTGTGTTGTCCAGTTCTTTCTCTAGCTCATGAATTCTACATTATGACCTCAAATATGTCTTTCATTTTCTAAAGTTTTTCAATTATGTCTAAACTGCTGCTTAATTTTCTTATCATGATTTTAGTTTCAATGGATGTCTTTCATTTCTAAAACATGTCTTTGTTTTATGTTTCTTAAAAATGCCCATAGATTTTCATAGTTTCTTTCTTTTTCCATAGTTTTTCTTGAGGGTCTGTCATTTTTAACTATAATAATTACTATTAACTCTACATGACTTGCTCTCAATTTTACATTTATCTTCTAAACGTCTCTCCAAAGCTCCAAACACATTCTTCAAAAGCTTAATGATTGTTTTCTAAATATCTCAGCAAGGACTGCACTCTTCTTTCCACAAATGAAATTCCCTCCTGATTTTTTTTCTCTCTTTTTTTATTTTAAAGATGTGGGATACAATCAGGATTAGGTTTCTTATTCTAATAATTTTTATTTCTTCTCTTGCCTTGTTGGTTATTTTAAATATACCCAATTTAATATATTTCAAATTGTTCTATCAGTTAAGTTCTTAAGATTCTAATAGTTCTAATTATTGTGACTTTTTGGGTTTTATTCATAGTGCATCATTTCTTTGTGTGGGGTATACAATTTTATCATCAGTACATCTTCAGCAGTGGGAATCCAGTGTGCCTAGGCTGTGAGAGTATTTCTAAAGTGTGGTTTTGCAGTGTCTTCTGGGTAGAAAACAAGTTCACCAGAATCTGTCTTGAAACTAATGTATCCACTTCTTTCCTATCAGGCTGGTATTACACATTTGCAGCAGATCTCGTCAATATCTCTCAGGATATTTTTCTCCCCAATTTAAGCTTTGGGCAAAAGGAGCTTCCTTTTTGCTTCTCTGAGTTGGAGGGCAGACTTCTGCTTCTGCCATCAATGAAGGGGACATTCTTACCAATCTCAAAATCTGCTTGTACATGGGCTTCTGTTCTTGTCCTTGCCACACATAAAAACTAGGCACATTGCCTGTCTCTGCAGGTCTCCACATGCAATCTGGGTCTGTTCTTATATCTCTACATCTCTCGCAATCTCACCAGTCAGGCTGACTGTTTCTTTGTTATTTCTGATACCAGGCATTTTCCTTTCTTTTATTCTTGGTTGTGTTTTCTTTTTAAATTGTGATATTTTAAAGTTTTATTTTGAAATGTCAGAGAGAAAAGTTGTAAAAATAGTTCAAAGGATTTCTGTATATTTTTTACCTAGAATTCCCCAAATAACATTTTGCCATTCTCTCTCTCTCTCTCTCTCTCTCTCTCTCTCTCTCTCTTTCTTTCTCTCTACTTACTTATAATTGCTAACCTATTATGTTAATCCCATAGTTTTTGCTCTTGTTGTGGGACAAGGACCTCAGTAAGCACTGACATATGTCTCCCATGTTTAAGAGCTAAAAGTTCTATGGTTAGTGAAAAAGAGTAGGAAATAAGAAAAAACAAACACCTACTAGACCAGCTCTGTGCTTTAATTATTTGTCTCACCAGCTCTTCAGAATAATAGAAAATTATGTATCATGAGCTTCCTTTTAGGAAAAAGAAAAACTAAAGCTTAAAAATGAAGACTTGCTCAAGCTCACACAGCTGTAAGAACTGTGAAGACAGGATACTAAACTATATTTTTATTTCCTTTAAAACATACTGCCAGGAGCTACTCAGAAGGACGTACCCCAACACTCCCCATCTAACAGTCACTGAACCTCTTCATATCATTACAGTGGAATGTAAATAAATTAGAATAGCTGTACTTTTTCCATTGCCAAGTAATTAGGCAAGTCACACCTGCCTAAGGTTCATTTGTAGATACATCCTGATTCCTTTCTAAGTTTTATACCTGTATCTTTGGGCAATTAACAGACTCAGATGAATTTTCTGTGACTCACCTCAAAATGCCATATGCTCACAATGGTTCATGTATAGAAAAAGCAGCTGATGCCCCAAGGAAAACATAAGCAAACACTAAGTATACAAACACTTCTGCTGGGCACATATGTCTAAAATTTGTTGTCTCTTATGTGGCTTTCATCACTTCTTAAAATAAATAAGCAAAACTAAGATAATTTCTGGTGACATCTGTGTTCAGACAAAAATTTCTGCATCAAAGAATAAGCTTTATTATCAGAGACTACGTCAGATGTACCATAACCTTCAGCAACGCAAGTGAAGGACAACACATCTAGCTATCACCCAATAAGAGTAAAATTGTTTTTTAGTGTTTGGGTTGCTACCTAGTAATCACTAGGGGAAATGTACTCATCCACATAGGTTGAAGCTACATAAATCCATAGTCTCCTTCATCACTGGTCCTTAAGCCTCTCTCTGGCACCCTTTTCTCTAATTGCTGGTTAATTTTTTTCTTCCATTTCCTTTAATAACTGTCCCCATTTTGACCATTCCCTTCTAATCCTTCTCCTGCTTTATTTTCCCCATCAGTCGATGGACCTCATAATAGATAGTGAGGGAAGAGTAACATTTCTAAAAGCCAAAACCCTTTAAAGATTTCCCACTGACTATGGAATGAAATCAAAGCTCCTACTTAGCCAGGTCTACATGCCCTCCAAGGTCTATTCCCTGCCTACCTCTTCAGCGCCATTTCCTGCTACTCTCTTCCTTGCTCACTAGGCACTCTAGTTTCTCTTCCATTGCTGAAGTACATCAAACTCTTTCCTGCTACATGGCCTTCTCACACACTAGTCCCTCTGCCTGTAATCCTCTAACCCTCTTCCCCACACTTCACCCCACTTTGCCCCAACTTCTCAAAAGGTAAACACTTGTTGTTGGGGCACTGGCTTTATAAACCAAAAAGTGACTAAGATGGAACATACAACCAGGGAAAAAAACACAAAGCATAGGAACGTCTGTGACCTATACTTTTTCCAAAGGGGTTGGGGGAACTTCGATATTTAAAAGAGAAAGAGCTAGCAGAGTGGGGGGAGGCGTAGGGAGGGTAGGCAATGAAGCAAACTCACATTCTCATGAGGTTCTGTTTAGCCTCAGTAAATCTACATTTTACAATTGAAAAAAGGAAGTAGATGGGAAATCTACATTTTACATAAGATAAAGTAGACATGTGAAAAGAGGGAATATATGAAATGATTCCATGACATGAGGTTGTGAAATTATAGCTATTTGTTTGAAAACTAAAGGAAGATAGTATTGGTGACTCAGTTCCCAAGCTTAACTTTCCCTTTAGCATAGTGAATTTGGGGTCCTGAGATTCTATTTTTCTTTCACATCTTAAATGTTGGCTTTTCAAAGAGATTATCCCTAGCTAAATAATATACTACCATCACCTTACTTTATCCTTTATCTTTACAACCTGTTTTCTTTATGGCTTCTATCACATTATGTGAATATTCACTTATTTAAATGTTAACTTGTGTATTGACTGTCTTCCATTAGTCCAAAAGTTCAAAAAGTCAGAAGGTATATATATAATTATATATACACATACACACACACATACACACACACATAATCCCTGGTAATGAATGATGTATGGACTAATGAATGAATATAGTCTATGAGATGTTCACAGCTGCCTCCCACCAGTAGACCCTTGCTCACTAATGTCTCTCAGCCTAGAGAAGGCCCTTTGTTCACTCCATCATACTGGGGAACACCTACACACTTCCATACCTTAGTGATGTCATCATTAACTCTTTTAAGTCTTTTCTGATTTTCTCCCCTCACTCCCAGGCATAGTTTTCAACTCCCTCCTTTATGCTTCAACTCTAATTTGCATAAACCTCCATCATAGTGCTTACAACACTTACACGTACTATTTGTTTGAATATCTTCTCTTAAGAAAATTCATTATTCCTTAAGGATGGGGCCTGAGTCTTAGTCATCACTGTATCCTTAGTATCTAGTTCAATGCCTAACAGTAAAGTGTTTTTTAACCGACAAATGAGCAACTGAATGAGACATGCTCGTTATTCTATTTTTTTCTTATATCACATAAAAAATCCTAATGTAGAAATTATCATCGTCTTCTCTGTGTGCATCACCATCCATTAACTAGGGTACTGGGATGCACAACAGTGCAACGTGTAAGTTATTACTTGGTAAATTACAACCTTCAAAAAACAAGATTCATCATACTACATAGGGAAAATGAGAAACACCACAAAGAGAGGTCAGCAGTAAGTCCATTAAGTCTGCAAAAATACAGTGCAAAACTGAGCACCAATGGTCCATGACTTTAGTTGGGTAAAAGGATAGTTTCAGAGGTCACACTGACAATCATGACTATAGAGACTACCAAGCAAGGTAGAGTCAGAGAAATTAGCCTTTTAGATATTAATTCTACACCTGGATATGAGAAGGGTCACAGTTAAACCCTAAGATCTGAACACACTTAGCACAAAGGTCCAAGCAGGGTTTTGCACCGGGAGTTATTTAACTGACAATGCCATTGTCTCTAGTCAAATCACCCTTAGCAACAATTACCAATGAAATGATTATCTCCTCTGACAGTAGATGGGGCTTTTACGTATAATTCTTTAATATAACGGCGGCCAATATTGAGGCTCACACAGTCATCTAAAATGGAGTTGATCTTATTTTATTTTTTAGGTATGACCTCTACCTTGACATGTTTTGTATCAGTTGCTAATGTTATTCAGATTTTTATATAACTACAGAAAAGTCAAGTACTCTATTGTTTCTAATATTATTTGTCATATATTACCTTCTTGATCCCCACAGCCATCCTGAGGCTAAGGCATGAAAAATATTCATCAAACAAATTATTTTGTTTCTAACAACATAGTAGATGAGATATCCTCGTTTAACCTCCCCACAGAAGCAACTGAAATGGTTGATAAAATACAAAGTATCACCATGAAGGCTTAAGAAAAAAAACATGCTGTGCTCCAAAGCAAGGTAAAGTAGAAAATTTGGGGATCAAGTGACTATTGAAGGCATCTTTAACCCTGAGAATTTCCTGACAAACCCTAGAGAACTTGAGTTTTGTTCTGACAATTGCGCAGGTCCCAAGGGGTGAAAGAAGTTTGACCACAGTAAGGAATTTAATGGACCACTACAAAAAACTGGTAGTCAAAAGGGCTACACACCCTGTGCAAAAGTGAACCAAAAACAAAACACATTGCCAAGGGAACACCAAGAAAAATTACCTGATTTGACTCTAGTGCTACTTATAGCGTATTCATGCATATCTTCAAGCTGATTTTCAGTCCAAATTCATACTACTAATGTGACTTGAAAGTCATCAAGCTATGAATTTACCTTAAAGTGAACGTTGAGCATGCTGCTGGGTGACTAGCAGAAGAAATTCTCCCAGGAAGAACCTAAACCCAAGTTATAAAGTGTTCTCCCAGATGCAGTTCCAAGTAAATTGGCACCTTACAATCAATATTCATAAAGCATACTACAAATGAAAACCAGCAGAAACAACTGACATCAAAAATAGGCCTCCAATGACATATACTATTGGAAATAGATTTATTAGGCAAAATACCAAAACTTGAAGTATAAATATATTAATATCAAAATTCTCTTAAGGCAATTGGGATAAAGATATCACTATACAATGACTCTGTTTCAATTAATTAGGAAAACACAATATAATAATTCTAAATTTATATACCCCTAACTACATAGTCTCAAATTATGTTAATAAAAATCTGTTAATTAAACAAGAAAAATTATCAACTCTCATTGTAACAAAGAATGTAACACAATTATCTAAAATTGATAAACAGTCAATAAAAATATAGAAGATTCAATAACACACATTAACATGTTTGTCTTTATGGAACAAAGCACCATGTAGTTGAAAAATACACATTCCTTTCATTCACATGATGTTAACAAAAATTAACTGTACAGCAACCTACAAAGATAGTCTCAGCCGGGCTCAGTGGCTCAAGCCTGCAATCCCAGCACTTTGGGGAACCGAGGATAGAGGATTGCCAGAGCCCACGGGTTCAAGAACAGCCTGGACAACTTGGCGAGACCTCATCTCTACAATAAATCAAAAAATTAGCTGGGCGTGGTAGTACACACCTGTAATTCTGACTACTTGGAAGGCTGAGGCAGAAGGATCGCCTGAGCCTAGCAGGTTGATGCTAGGGTGTCCGTGAGCATGCAACTGCACTGCAGCCTGGGCTGTGGAGTGAGACTCTACCTCAAAAAAAAAAAAAATGATACTCTCAACAACTATCAAAGAATAGGTAAAAGGTAGATGACATTATCTGCTTATAATAAAATTAATTAACCAACATTAAATAAATAACTAGAAAAACTCCACATATTTAAATTTTGAATATTTAAAAAAGAAAGTATGGACAATTTATGGGTGAAAAATGAACAATAATGGATATTATTAAAAATTTAGTACTGACAGAAAATGAAAATACCACACAGAAAAACCAGTGGTATAGAGCTAACATGGTATTTAAAGGGAAATGAATGCCTTAATGTTTACATCAGAAAAGAAGAAGGTCTGAATAAACATTGTTAAGAATGAAAACAAAGACACAATTACACAAGCTGAAGAACTTAAACAGATTAATAAAACAACAGATGGTCAAGGTTATTACAGCAATTTTAAAACAGATTAAATAGAAACATTACCGAAAAAATAAAGAAAGCTTATCAAATTTCTTTCAAAAATAAGTAGGGAAATCAGGAAACATTATCTAATTAACAATGAAATTAATTAATATGTTAAAAATGTCTCACAAGAAAGCGCCAGACCTAAAGAACTATAGAGGCAAATTCTCCCAAACATATAAGAAAGAAACCATTCTAATGTTACATAAACTCTTCAAAAAACTGAAAAGAAAAATAATATTCCTTCATTTCATTTTAAAGGACAAGCAGAACCCTGATACCAAAAGCAGACAAAGACAGCAAAAGAAAGGAAAATTAAAAACATCTCACAAGCATGAATATATATGCAAATCCTAAACAAAGTAAAAGCAAATTTAACCAAGCAATGTATAAGAAAGATAATATATTATGACAAATGGGTTTATTCCAGTACTGCAAGCATAGTTTAATATTAGAAAATCAATTAATGTGATTTATCTCAATAACAGATTAAAGGAGAAAAACTGTCTGAAATTATAATAGATGTGGGAAGAAGCATCTAATAAAATTTAACATCCATTCATGTTTAAAAAATCTTTTAACAAACAGGGAATAGAAAGACACTTTCTTAACCTCATAAATGAATACACACACACACATACACACACACACACACACACACACACACACCTTCGTAAATGTCATACTTAATGGTGATATGTTGAAAGCATTTCTTTTAAGATCAGGGTCAACACAAAAATACCCACTATCTCCATTTCTAATAAACATTGTTATGAATGCATTAACAACAAGAGAAAATAAATAAGGAATATAACAAAGGAAACAAAGGAAAAAGCCTGTCAGTTGCAGATAATATAATTACCCTCATATTTTTTAAAAAAAACCTTAAAAAGTGCAAAAATATTTAAACATACAGTGTTCATTTTTTAAATATAAAATTGATACAGAAAGATAATCTCATTTTTCTACAACAGTAGCAATTATTTTTTAAAAGAATATATTATTTATAATAGCCCACAAGTATATAAATTATCCAAGAAGAAAATGATGAAGTGTAAGCAAGCTCTTTATACAAAAGAAAAAAATAAAACTTTATGAAAACTATTGAAAGATCTTACCTAAATAGAGAAATATAACATGTTCCTGAAACCTTCTTGGATAGAAGCATTCAATATTATAGAAATGTTATTTTTCTCTAGTAGATATATAATTTCAATAAATTCCAATGAAAATCCCAGTAGGCATTTTGTATTTTTCTTCTAACCTAGAAAAGCTGGTACTAAAATTTATTTAGAAGTGAAAAAGTTCAAGAATAACCAAAATACTTCTGAAGAAGCGAAACAGTACAAGACTTCCTGTCAGGTATCAAAAATTATTTAAAGTGATAGAAATTAAACTAGTATGATATGTGGGCAGAGATGGACAAATAAATAATGAATCAGAACTAAGATAACATAAACAGACTTACATGTCTATAAAAATGTGATTTATATCAGAGCTACTGTTACAGGTAGGTGGTGAAAAGGATTTCATATAATGTGGAAGAAAGACAAACTAATAGCAAACTGGGGGATGGGTGTTGAACAAACACACACAAAAGAGGAAATCCAAAGGGCTAAAGAAAAACCTGAGAAGCCATTCAACCTTGTTTGTTATCAAATAAATGCCAAGTAAAACTCCAATGAGATACCCTTACATACTTATTAGACTGACAAAAATTAGAAAGTTTGACGAATTAGAAAGTTAGCCAGGATGTGGAACAACTCTTTCACAACTGGCAGGAAGGTAACCAGAAACCAGTTTGGTATATCCTAGTAAAGTTAACATTTGCATACCCCTAGAAACTATCATTCCCTTTTAGGTATTGATCCGTCTAGAAAAAAACTATTAATCACATTTTAGCAGCATCTCTTGTAATAGCAAGTATTCAGGAACAATTCCAGTGATATCAATAGTAGAAAGGGTAAATAAAAATGAGTATATTGATACAATGGAATAATATACAGCAATGAACAGAAACTATCATGAGAAAATGTGTGTTGTTTGCTTTAATGCCCCCTGCTGGCATCAAGGCTGTAAGGAGGGAACTGAAAATTTAATAAACATAAAATGTACCCAGACTCACAGGAAGGATAAAATGTAACCAATTGGGCCACAATGTACATCACATATCATATACTACCACATTATTCAGATCCATATATTCCAAGATGAAACCACAAACTGACCTAACAGAATCTCTACATGGACTCGTGTTCTAAAGCTAAGCCCACTGACTATTCCAGCAACTCTCTGGCTTACAAATTCTGACCAAACTTTGCCAAAAGATCTATGACCAACTCCAGCATTCAAATCTTGTAAATGCCCTCCCAAAACTTCTCTTGGAAAAGCCTAGTGATTCTCTATTCTCTATGCTGCAACAAGTTAATAAATCTAACATTATTTGACTACAGATCTGGCCCTAATGTTCTTTTGGCCCCAGGCTTTATCAATAGTTACACACATAGGTATAGAAGAACAGGGGGAAAATTGATTGAAAGTTGTCTTTTTGCAGTCTCAATTTCTTACCTAATTCATCTTCAACAAAGCCTCTACCAACAACCACTGGGACGAGGAGAACTTATTCAGTAAGTGGTGTTAGGAAAATTAGCTAACCACATGCAGAAAATTGAAACGGGACCCCTACCTATCACCACACACAAAAACCAACTCTAGATTAATGAAAGACCTAAACATAAAAACTCAAACTATAAGAATCCTAGAAGAAAATGCAGGAAACACTCTTATACACACTGAAGTAGGCAATCAGTTCTTGATCAAATTCCCAACGTCAATGCCATAAGAGGAAGATGGACAAGTGGAACCTCATGAAACTGAAAAGCTTCTGCAAAGCAAAAGAAACCACCAAGAGAGTGAGGGACAGACCACAGAATGGGAAAAAATATTTGCCAACTGTATATCTGACAAAGGCCTAACATCCAGGGTCTACAAGAAACTCAAACGTGCCAAAAAGAAAAAAATAAACAGCCCTGTTAAAAAGTGGGCAAAGGATATGAATAGACCCTTCTTAACAGAAGACATATAAGCAGCCAACAGATACATGAAAAAATGCTCAGCCTCAGTAATCATCAAAGAAATGCAAATTAAAACCACACTGAGATACCACTTAACTCCAATCAGGATGGCCATCATCAATAACTCAAAAAACAACAGGTGCTGGAGAGAATGGGAGGGGGAAGGGAACACGTCCACACTGTTGGTAGAAGTGTAAATTAATACAACCTCTAAGGAAAAGTGTAGTAATTCCTAAGAGATCTAAAAATCAACCTTCTATATGATCCAGCAGTCCCTCTTCTGGGGATATACCCTGAGGGAATAAAATCATTCTATAAAAAAGATAACTGCACATGCATGTTTACTGCAGTATTATTCACAATAGCAAAAACACAGAATCAACTGTGCTACTTATGGAAAGTGGACTGGATTTTAAAATGTGGTACATATGCATGATGGACTAGTATACAGTCATAAAGAAGGACAAAATTATGGCCTTTGCAGCAACTTGGATGGATTTAGAGTTTATTATACTCAGTGATCTATCATAAAAACAAAAAACTGAGTACCATATGTTCTCATAAGCAGACCCTAAACATTTATCATAACATTATAAGAAAGTGTCTGGCAGTAGCAGGACACATGATATCAATAAGGGTACCTTATCTCAAAACAGGCAAAGGGGTGACCAAAAATATGATGACCACTTATCTACCTAATCTTGAATTGTACCCATCTTTAAAATAAAATAAAAATATATAATGCAAACAAACAAAAAGGATGTCAAAAGACAATACCACAGTATGGCAAAAATAATTTTAAAAACCAAGACACAATGTTAAACTATATACTTTTAATGAAACATTTATATAGTTAAGTCAAAAAAACAAACAAAAAAAGAAATAACAATATTGTAAAGGTAAGAGAAGGATAATGAGACCTGAAAGAGACACACATTATCTTTCCAAGTACTTTTGAAATATTGGCAATATTCTGGTTTTTTGTTAACAAGGATAGTGGGTAAATAGAAATTTATTTTATTTTTGATGCTCTACATATTTTAAATTGTTCTGTTCTGATTTTTAAAAATTAGATCTCCAAAAGAGAAAACTGGGGCTGACTTTCGTTAAATGGTTTGCCCAAGCTAGTATGGCTAATTAGAGCATAAAACTTTTGATGACAAAGATTCGTGTACTGCTGTATTCCCAATGCCCAGAATATTTCATGAAGCAGATAAATGTTTGTTGAATAAATGAAGATGCTAGGACCTCAGTGCCTATCTATTCTTTCTACTCATGACACCATAATACATAAACCAGTAAGTCCCAGGAGTAACTCTGGTGTTCATACTACCATCAAGAACTTTTCCATTCTTATATGAAACCCATATTCTAAATCCTGGGTTTCAAGCACTCAGGAGCCAGATCTGGTCCATTCTTATTTTTATAAATAAAACTTTATTGGAACACAACTATAATCATTTATTTATTTGTTATCTATGCCTGCTTTTCTGGAATGAAGCCAGCGTTTAGTAGCTGAGAAAGAGATTTGGTCCACAAAGCCTAAAATATTTACTATTGGCCCTTTACAAAAACATTAGCCAATTCTTGCTCTATTTCATTATTAATACCAACTCAATCCTCCTCTCAAAGCTAGTCTGTGACTTGCTTCACAGCCCTGGCAAGTTCCTTAACCTCTGGAAGTTTTAATTTCCTCATTGTGCGTGTTGTTCATTCATCCCAAGAGAGTGGTGCAGATTTCTCATTCATAATGCCTGAAAGGAAACAAACACTGCTCACAAGTGTTGCTAATTTTCACCCCCTAATTTATCTGACACTATTTGGAAAGGATTCTTCTTCTCTCTCATTGTTTCTTTATTTATCTCTCCCTTGTACTTTATTACCATGGAAATCACTCCACAGAAAGGATATTGTTTTCCTTTTCTTTTCTTCCAAAGCCCATCTGCTCTTTTGCCATCTAATTCCCACCTCAAGTCATCACTTTCTGTTTGTGACATCATGATTGGTTGCTATGGAAACAAATGAAATAGAAACTAGGTTGATTTTAAGTATTTTGTGGACACTACCTTTAAGAAAATCATTAAGAGCCTGACTTTATGTAAATCTCCTTAGAAAGAAAGAATGGAGAGAAAAGAGAAGCAGGAAATAGATGAGAGGCAGGACGTACCAAATTGCATGTCTGTGAATGTCGTGAAGAAATATGGCAACAGTGAACGATGTGAGACTTGTGGCCACAGAAGCTGAAGTCTTCTCTTTGTTCCCAGGACAATTCATAGCTCTAAAAGCCCCAGTACAAGCTTCCACCATCATCCTAAACAAGAGAGCTTCTTCTCACAGAACTACATCACCCTGCCAGGATTCAATTACCCGCTCTGAGGAAAAAACAGGAAGCCAAGGATCAAGACCAAGTACTCAACTAAGAGTAGGAAGGATACACAGTGACCACCAAATGAAGATTCAAAAGGTAGAACTCAAACTGGTGCTATCAGCACAGTTAAGACAGACAGAAAAGAAGAGCATTATTTCTGCCTGCCGAAAGTCAAGGGACTCAATGATCCCCAAGTCCTCTGAAATGAGATCACCTCCACTATGAATGACCTCTGGGTTTCTCAGAAGAGGAGACAGACACTCAAATTACTACGTAACTGAGCAGGCATGAGACCAGGGCAGTTGGGTTTAAAGGTTGACTCTCTTCCTATGTTTGACTCCTTTTGCCTTATGCCTCCTTTGGCACAAATGGGTGTAGTTCTTTCATATAATCTGTGAGAGAAAATGGACCAAGCACATACTCAAATTTCTAAGAAATTACTTGGGGTCTCTGGAGGAGCTCTTCACTCAAGATGAGATTTATTTTAACTCAGAAACAGCAGTTGAATCTATTAAGCAATTGCTTCCATGATCTCTAAGTATTCTTAGGATGTTTCTCCCCTGTAATTTCACCTAAACTTTTAATACTAATATAATGGGACCCTTTCAGTCATCTTCCATGGGTCTATCTTTGATAGACAGGCTAGGTATAAAGAAATATATGGACTCCGCAGTAACTTGGATGGACTTGGAGTTGATCATACTCAGTGATCTATCACAGAAACAGAGTACCATATGTTCTCACTCAAAAGCGGACCTTGAAAAATTATAATACTATAAGAAAGCATTTGGCAGTAATGGGAAACTGACGGGGGGGGTTGGAATTGGCAGTTGAGGGAAACTGCTAGGGGAGGGAGAAGCACACCTCATCAACAAGGGTACCTGCATAATCAATGTTTGTATACCTAACCCTGAATTGTACACCACATCTTTATAATAAAAAAGATAGATAAGAGATAAAAGGTAATTTATTTGCCCAAGTTAAAATTAGATATGCTTGAATTCATTCAAACAACATAAATAAGATAGTGCTTTAGTCTTTGCTGAAAGGTGTCCTTAATTTGGTGTATTAAATATAGATTGTTTCTATTTTTCTAGTAGCTTTAAGCTGGAGACAGTGTATCTTGTATTATCTGAGACTACAGATAGAAAAGGTTATATTCTCCTCTCTCACCCATGCCACTCTGGAGGTAAATGCTAGATATAGTAATCACATATAAAATGAGCAAGAGGAACATAGAGCACTAATATTTTTTTAATGAACATCTACTGTGTTCCTGGCACTGTATTTTATATGCACCAATTTTTTTAAACTTTACCATAGTCATATGAGAAAATATTACTGGTGTCATTTTACAGATGAAGAAGCCCAAAGCTCAAAGAGACTGCCCAACAGTCAACATTGTTTACAAGTCGTCCTAGCTACTGTGAGGGAAAGCCCAAACCTCAGTACAGATCAGAGTAACTCTAAAATCTGTGCCTGGGGTTATAGTTCTTGACATTACATTTAGGTAGCTTATCTAACACTTGAGTCTCACCCTATGCCCCTCAGTTCAAAAGGCTGTGGGTTAACCTGAGTACTAAACCTATTAAACCGGCATTTTATAACAGGCAATTACACTTAAGCTTTCAATAAATGAGGAGAGTAGAGAGAATATATGTGTGTGCACTTAACAAGCAGTCTCTTATACACTCTGTTAGGAAAATATACCTTACCTCATTAATTTTTTATCACAACTTTATGAGGGTGGTAATATTATTCCCATTCTACAGATGACAAATCTAAAGTTCAGAGAGTTTAAGCCACTTCCAGAAAATCCAAGATTTTAACCCAAGTCCAATGGCAAACCTATGCTTTCCAACTCAATCAAAATGCCTTCTTTCCTGGAAAGTATGCGCTTGAAAACATAGCTTTTAATGAGATTCACAAAAAGAAAAGATGGAGCTGAAGATTAAATGTCACTTCTTATTCTGCTGGTTTCTGAGCCAAATGCTTGGGATCAAAGAGGCTTTCTTCTGGGAAAGCAATCTCTCAGGAAAACCAGCTACTGTTCTGACTGGTGGGGGCGGGCAGGCAGGGGTGAGGTTCCAACCAATTCATTCTTGAGCAAAGGACTCCACTTGGTCAAAGAAATAGCCCAGGGTGTCTTCAATAAAATCAAGTCCAGGTCCTTCAAAAATGGCTGTGCAAAGAGACTCACCATGTAGAAAGGGGACAAGGAATTTCTCCACTTGGGTCCCATTTCCTAAATTTCACTCTCTCCTTGGGTATTAAACAAGAATTCATTGTGCTACCTTAACCAGGCTGGTCACAGAAGCACCATTCCCTTCTTTAATGTGGACTCATTCTCAGTTCCTGTCTTGATTTCTCTGATATAGCAAAGACCAGACTGCTGTTTCAGAGCAGCAGTCTGGTCTTTGCTATACTTGCCGATAATAATAATAACTAAATGGAATTAGATGAATTAAGGATCAACCTGGTTTGAGTGTGGTAACTCCTCTTCTTTGTCCAAAGGCTCCTCTCAGAGGAAGAGAGCATTTCCCTGAATAGTTCCCACCCAACCCACCTCTACTCAGGAGAGGTTCAATCTTTCTGCTAGAACCCTCAAATATCCTTGGGCATAACCATACCTCAAAGATGGATACACTATAAGCACCAGGAGGTCAGGAATAACATCTATATTCAGATAACCTCAATAAGCAGAACTCACTAACAGTAGGGGGTTGGGGATTATGACTCTGACACCACTGATCTCATGTAGTAATGATCACCATCTAACTTGTGTATGGTGTCCTCCAACCTAATATTTTAATTCTTTGAACCTCGGCTCTAAATGCCTGTTCTCGCTTAATGAACAATACAGGGTAGAGAAAACCTATCACATTCTGACCAGCTCTGAACTAAAGATAATCTAACTTCATTAAAAACCCCATCAGCTTTATCTCTAAAGTTATTCCAAGAAAAGTGTTTGAGCATTTCATAATTAACATGTGGCAGCAGGTGCTGTGAACAAAGCAGACACAATTATAATAACTTGAAGTCAATAATTCATAAACGATAATGTATTATTAATCAATTATTGGGGCCTGAACAACATTTAATGAGATTAAGCTGATTGCCAGGCTGAACTGTTGGATACATATTGATTTAATCAGCGTGCTTAATTAAAACTATGTAAGTTGCCCACCAAATCATTACATCACAGCTTCCTTCAAAAGAAGACTGTTTCTATTTCGCTTTTCTCTTCCTTGTGAATTAGAAATTGTTATTGATTGAAAAGAAATTAAGATAAGGAGTCTTGCTTTTCATAACAACTTAAGAGACTGCCATACCATCTGGCTGCATTTCTTTTTAATCATAAGGAGTAAATGCTGTTTGCATAAGTGTGCTTAGAGTGGAATTTAGTGTGTAGGAGCTCTTTATTTTTTTCCAAAGAGTTCAGAATCTTAATAAACAAGACTACATCATGTACCTAAACAAAGAAGATAGTCGCTTGCAATCCTTCATTTTAAAGACCAAGAAAATAAACCTCAATGAATTTTTTAAGTCCTGCAAAACATGAGGTAAACTATGATCCAAATTCAGGTGTCACCACCCCTTTCCATGACTAAAGTGTTCCCCAAACCTTGAATTAAGCTTCAATCTGCTGAAAACCAGAGATGCCTGCCCATTTTAGTATAGAATAGCATCTACCAGAAGCTGAAAGCTGCTTCCCCAGCAGCTGAATATTTTCAGAATCACTCAACATTTACAAGAACGCATAAATCCTTGTCTTTTGACATGTAGGTCCTCCTTTCACTTGTCATGTTGCTAATGATGGGAGTTATTTTTGTTGAACAGTGAACAAAATGTTTTGTGCTCAGTGTTTCAGCCCAATGATCCTGCCTGAGGGGAGACAGTAACAGCTCTGTTGAAGCATCCTGGGGTACAGAGAGCCCTGCTGGTCTTTCTAATTAGGGCTTTTCCCTGTCAGTTTCATGAATAGCCACTTCCTAACGGGATGTGCATCACTACATGTTAAGAATGCCCTTGCCCTATAAAATTCTGGGATGTCAAAATCCACAGCTGCCACCTGGACTCGATGCTCAATGAGCCACAGAAAATCAGCTGCAGGGAAGATACACATAGGACACTGGGGTAACACCAATTCCCTCTGAGATGTGGCATGCAAACTCTTAATATGATCATCTGTTGCCAGGGAAAGGCAGCAATGCGCATACCAGCTTAAGGGAAGAACTCAGTCACTAGATCATTACCAATGTGGTTTATGGACATACATTTTAATTATCACATTTTGGGCAGTTAATTTGCCCAATGACTCAGCTCCTAACCTGTGTTCCTGAATCTCCCTTGTGACTGGAATCAGTGAAGGGAGCTCCCAGCTATGGCCTCAAGAGGCTCCTGTTTACAAAAGCCTGTCTGGCTAAACAACTTCCTTTCTACAACTTGGTTTGGGAGAATGGCAGTAGGAAACCACCACAAACAAATTGGAAATTGTTTAATAATTTGCATCAGTTTTTCTCTACTAAATCCAATCTCTGCTTTCCAGAAGAAAAGAGAACTGGTATTAAAATACAGTCTCAGTATTCTGTAATCAGGCTTACAATGTGACCATGTGCTCTGTTTGGAGATGAGAGGTGATACCTATGGCCATAATCACTTATCACACACCTTTAACAGAGTGGAATGAAGGATCCTGCTAGGTCATGAATGTTCATTATGGAAAAATAGCTGGAATTCATCTCTGGCTTCTACTGTACCACTCTATCCTGGTTTTTGAGTGCAAGGGAAAATTGATCAGCTATGCTGAAAATCATTCACTGTCCCATTTACTCTAAGTACACCTGCCCTGCAAGTTATAGTTTAGAAACTCCACCATGTTCCCATGCAAGAGAATCTCCATCAGCTGCAAGGGAAAAAGCTCCTTCCACAGCAGGAGCTACCTCAAGCAAGCCTCATAGATCAGAACAAGTGGGATAGATTACATAACTAGCCTTTTTGAGGTTTCTGGTTTGATGTTGGATACAGGTGACCAAATTCAGACAGAGGAGGTGCCTCTGGGTAAATCAGTCATCTTACAGGCCAAAAAAAAAAATTACTCTTTTCTGTTTTCTGCTGATATTCGTGATGTCAAAGAAAACAGGCAAAAAATCCTGGAGAAAACCTGATTTTTGGTTGTAATCTTAATTCAGAAATTCAAAAATATTTTATCACTAAAAGTCTTGCTGTCTGCTAAGGAAAAAAATTATTCCAAGAATCATAAAAGAAAATGTATTCTTTTCAACAGGAATAATGTCAATTCTAAATATAGAATAGCAGATATACTATTTCAAATTACAAGCAAACTTTCAAATTCATATTATCCATTATAGTAAACAAAAAGCAGACTTTCATTTTCCTTCCTAACGGAAAAAAAGAAGCATGTAAAGTAGAAAGATCAAGGGGTAAGAACTTCCATTTCTTGCAGAATAATAGAATAAATACTCTGAACAATCCTCCAAAGGAAACAACAAAAATGTTAAAATATGTTTCTTCAAAAATCATTTTAATGCATTGCTGAATTGGTCTGAAAGAATAAATGTGTAGGTGCCAAAACCAAAGTTAAACCAAAGATACCTTGGAAAGTAAGCAAGCATGTAAGGTCTGTGTTTCAGCCAAACCTTAGAGACCTTGAGCTTAGGCTTTGAAGGCTACAAGAAACAGAGAATCAAGAGTGAAACATGGGGCCTACCTATGGCAGGCATCCAGTAGACAACCCTTATATAAAGCTGAGACCCCAAAGGTTTTCATTCTCAATTTGCAGGAAAGGAGAGCAAGAATAACTTTTCATCTCAAATTTTCCCTAGGAGCTTATAATGATAAGCAAATTCTGACATCCATTTGAATTTATAATGAATACATGGCCCCAAAAATCCAAGGAAGAGAGTAGGTTACCCCAATTTGCTAACACTCTCAGATGACTAGCAGAAGCAAATAAAAATGTTTTGCCAGACCAGGCTCTGCAGCCTCAGGCTCCAGGCCAGCCTCCATGCTCCAGTGACTCAAGGTCCAGGCCTATTCCTGTAGATGCAGGCACTGGATCAGTCCTATGGACCCAGACTCCGGGACACTTCCCTGAGATACAGACAACATGCCTGCCTTAGAGACCCCCTTGCCAGGCTGGGACCCATCAACCTAGAATCCAGGCCTGCCCCTGAAGAGCCTAACTTTAGGCTCATCCCAGTGAATCCAAACTCCAGACCCATCCACCTACTGATCCAGGCACAAGGCACCTGTACAAGGGATCTAACAGAAAGCCTGTCTGTGAACCATGCCTGATGGCCCACCAAGACTCTTTGGATCAAAAAAATTAAGAGTTGGTTTTTCAGAAAGATAAACAAAATCGACAAACATTTAAATAAAATAAGTAGGAGAAAAAAGAGAATATTTAATAAAAATTATAAATGAAACATGAGGCATTATAACTAATACCCCAGAAATGCAAAGGATAAGAGACTACTATGAACAATTATATGCCAACAAATGGATAACCTAAAAGAAATGGATAACTGTCCAGTACCATATAACCTATCAAGACAGAATCATAAAAAAATAGAAAATATTAACAAACCCATAACAAATAAGGAGAGTGAATCAGTAAACAATAAACTCCCAATGAAAAGCTCAGGATCTGATGGCTGCACTAGTAAATTCTATCAAATATTTAAAAAATTAACTCCAGTCCTTCTTAAACTCTCCTAAACAATTAAAGCAGAAGGATCAATTCCAAACTAATTTTATGAGACCAGAATTACCCTAACACTTAAAGCCAGACAAAGACATTTTAAGAAAAGTACAGGCCAATATCCTTGATGAATATAAATGCAAAATTTCTCAACAAAATATCAGCAAACAAAATTCAACATCACATTAGAAGTATAATAAACCATGATCAAGTAGGATTCATTCCTAAGCTTCAGGATGGTTCAACATATGCAAATGTGCTACAACGAATGTAATACACAACACAAACAACAAATGCAATATACACCATTAACAGAACAAAAGATAAAATCATATGATCATGATAACAGATGCAGAAAAAGCATCTAACAAAATTCAATGTCCTTTCCTATAAAAACTCTTAACTAATTAGTGTAGAAGAAATGTTCTACAACATAATAAAGGTCATATGTGACAAGCCCACAGCTAACTACATACTCAAAGGCGAAAGTCTGAAAGTTTTTTCTTTAAGAATGGGAACAAGGATGCCCACTCTCACCACATCTACTCAATGTAGTATTTGAGGTCCTAGCCAGAGCAACTGGGCAAGAAAAAGAAAGAAATCAAAATTGGAAAAGAAGAAACAATTTTTTTCTGTTTACAAATGACATGATTTTATACAAAGAAAGTTCTAAAGACTCCACTAAAAAACTGTTAGAACTAATAAACTCTCCTCAAATCATTTTATGAAGCTAACATAACATTGATACCCAAGCCAGGTAAAGACCCATCAAAGACAGAAAACTACAACCCAATATCCTTGATGAACATAGATGCTAAAATTCTCAACAAGGTCCAAGCAAACCGGATTCAATGACACATCTCAAAAATCATCCACCATGACAAAGTAGGCTTCATCCCCGAGATGCAAGGCTCGTTCAACATCCGTAAGACAATAAATGTAATTAAATACATCAACAGACATAAAAATAAAAACCACATGATTATACATTAGGTGCAGAAAAACTTTGATTAAACCCAGCACCCCCTCTTGATAAAAACCCTCAAACATCTAGGTATAGATGGAACATACCTCAAAATAGTAAGAGCCATTTATGAGAAACCCACAGCCAGAATACTGCTATAAACAGACAGAAATTGGAGCTATTTTCCCTGAAAACTAGAATAACAAGGATGCCCACTCTAACCCCTCCTATTCAACATAGTTTTGGAAGTCCTAGCTAGAGCAATCAGAGAAGAGAAGGTGATCAGGGGTATCCAAATAGGAAAAGAGAAAGTCAAGTTATCTCTCTGCAGATGACATGATTCTATACCTTGAAAACCCAGAAGAATATGTCAAAAACCTCCTTGCACTGATAAACTTTCTTTGGCAAAGTTTCAGGGTATAAAATAAATGTGCCAAAGACAAACACATTTCTATACACCAATAATAAACAAACAGAAACCCAAATAAAAAGCACAATTCCATTCACAATAGCCAAAAAAAAAATGAAATACCTTGGCATGTTCCTGACCAGATATGTGAAAGACCTTTACAATGAAAACTACAAAACACTGTTCAAAGAAATCAAAGATGACACAAAAAAATGGAAAAAATATTCCATGTTCATGGATTGAAAGAATCAACATTGTTAAGATGTCCATTCTACCTAAAGCAATCTACAGATTTAACACAATACCCATCAAATTACCAGTAACATTCTTCTCAGACCTAGAAACAACAATACAGGAATTCATATGGAAACATAAATGAACAAGAATAGCCAAAACAATCCTCAGCAAAAAAAATAAAGCAGGAGGTATCACACTCCCAGACTTTAAACTTTATTATAAAGCTACAATCATCAAAACAGCCTGGTATTGGTACAAGAACAGGCATATAGACTAATGTAATAGAATTTAATTCCAGAAGCAAAAGCTCAATTTTTCAACAAACTCATCTTCGACAAAGCCTCCACCACCAACCATTGGAGAGATGGGAACCTATTCAGTAAATGGTGCTGGGAAAACTGGCCGACCATGTGCAGAAGATTGAAACAGGACCCCTACCTATCCCCATACACAAAAATCAACTCTAAATGAATCACAGACCTAAATGTAAAACCTCAAACTATAAGAACCTTAGAATATGAAGGAGACACTCTTATGGAAATTGGAACTGATCAAAACCCCAAATGTTCATGCCATAATAGGTAAGACAGACAAGTGGAACCTCATCAAACTGACAAGTTTCTGCAAAGCCAAAGAAACCATCAAGGGAGCAGGGAGACAACCCACAGATTGGGAAAAAATATCTGCCAACTGTATATCTGACAAAGGTCTAATGTTTAGGATCTACAAGCAACTCAAATGTGCTGAAGAGAAAAAACCAAACAGACCATTACAAAGTGGGCAAAAGATATGAATAGACACTTCTCAAAAGACGACATACAAGCAGTCAACAGATACATGAAAAAATGTCCAGACTCACTAGTCATCAAAGAAATGTAAATTAAAGCTACACTGAGATCCACCCAATCCAGTCAGAATGGCCATCATCAATAACTCAAAAAATAACAGATGCTGGAGAGGATGTGGTGAAAAGTGTACACTTCTACACTGTTGGTGGGAGTCTAAACCAGTATAACCTCTGTGGAAAACAGTGTGGTGATTCCTAAAACTCACAGACTGAAAATAAGAGGATAGAAAATGAATGTTCAAGCAAATGGATGCAAAAGAAACCAGGAGTTGTAATCCTAATATCAGACAAAATATCTTTTAAGCTATCAAAAATTTTACAAGATACAGAAAGTCACTACATAATGATAAAAGTTTCAGTCCATAAACAAGAAATATTCATCCTAAATATATATGCAACCAACATAGGAGCCCCAACCTTTACAAAGAAACTTCTAGGTACACCAAAAAAACACTGACTCTAACACTATCATATCTGGGGATGCAAATACCCCACTATCAACCCTAAATAGATCATTGAGGCAAAAAATCAATAAGGAGATCTGGAATCTCAACTAGACGCTTGACCAAATGGACTTAATAGATACCTATAGAACACTCCATTCAACAAACACAGAATATACATTCTACTCATCACTACATGGAAGGTACTCCAAGTTTGATCATATCCTTGGCCATAAAGCAAACATAAACAAATTTCATAAGATGACATACTGCCATGCACCTTCTCAGACCACAGTGGAATATAAACAAATATCAACACCAACAATGTTCCCCCAAAACCCACAAAGACATGGACACTAAACAGCATGATGCTAAACAACTCCTGGGTCAACATGAAAATCAAAGAAAAAATTAAAAGATTTATAGAAACAAATGAAAATAAAGACACATCTTAACAAAACCTCAGGGATACCATGAAAGCATTAATGAGAAGGGAATTCATTTCTTTACAAACACACATCAAGAAAAAGGAAAGCTCACAAGGTAACAGCCTAACAAATCACCTAAGGGAGCTGGAAAGATAAGACCACCAAAACCTTAACTTAAGCAGAAGAATTCAGATCACAAAAGTAAAAGCTCAAACACAGGACACAGAAGACAAAAAATCATAGAAAAAAAAATCTATGAAACAAAAACTTGGTTCTTTGAAAGAATAAAGAAGATTTATGGACCCCTAGCCAGATTGAAAAGAAAAAGAGAGAAAAAGGTCAAATAAACACAATCAGAAATGCAAAAGATTAAATCACAATGGACCCGGAAGAAATATAAAAAATTATCAGAGATTACTATACATACTGTATGGAAACAAACTGAAATACCTAAATGAAATGGAGGACTTTCTGACATCAAACAACCTCCTAAGGTTGAAACAAGAAGAAATTGAGATATTAAATAGACCAATAACAACCCAGTAAATGAACTCTGCATTAGAAAATTACCCACAAAAAAAAAAAATGTTGGACCAGATGGCTTTCCAGCAGAGTTCTACAAAACAAACAAGGAGGAGTTGATACCTATCCTATTGAAAATTCCAAGCAATAGAGAAAGACACAACTCTCCCAAAATCATTTTATGAAGTTACCATCACACTGATACCCAAACCAGGTAAAGATCCAACAAAGAAAGAGAACTACAGGCCAATATCCCTGATGAACATAGATGCAAAAATACTAACAAGATTCTAGCAAATCAGATCCAATAACACATCTCAAAAATCATCCACCATAACCAGTAGGTTTTATTCCCAGAAGGCAGGCCTGGTTCAACATCTGCAAGACCACAAATGTAATTAAATACATCAACAGATGTAAAAATAGGATTCACAGTGAAAAAAACTATTGAAAAAATCCACCATCCCTTCTTGATAAAACTCTTGAACTCCTAGGCATAGAGAGAACATACCTCAAAATAGTAAGAGTAAGAGCCATATACAGTAAAGCCACAGGCAACAAATAGCTGAGTGGACAAAAATTGGAAGCATTTCCCCTGAAAACCAGAACAAGACAAGGTTGCCCACTTTCACCACTCCTGTTCAACATAGTATTGGAAGTCCTAGCTAGAGCAATCAGACAAGAGAAGGAAATCGGGGTATCTAAATAGAAAGAGAGGAAGTCAAGTTATCACTCTTTGCTGATATGATTCTATACCTCGAAAATCCAAGAGAATCTGTCAAAAACCATCTTCCACTGATAAAGGACTTTGGTAAAGTATCAGGGTACAAGATCAACATACAAAAGACAGTCTCATTCTTATACACCAACAACAAACAGGCAGAGAACCAAACAAAAGCAACAAAAAAAAATGAAGCACTTCAGCATCTTCCTAACCAGAGAAGTGAAAGTCCTTATCATGAAAACTACAAAACACTGCTCAAAGAAATCAAAGATGAAAATAAACAAATGGAGCCGGGCTCAGTGGCTCAGCCTATAATCCCGCGCCTTGGGAGGCTGAGGTGAGTGGATTGCCTGAGCCCGCAGATTCGAGACCCGCCTGGGCAAGCGAGACCTCATCTCTACAATAAATAAAAAAATTAGCTGGGTGTGGTAGCACGCACCTGTAGTTCCAGCTACTTGGAAGGCTGAGGTGGAAGGATCGCCTGAGCCCAGCGGGTCGAGGCTGCCGTGGCCGGGAGCATGCTACTGCACTCCAGTCTGGGTGATGGAGTGAGACTCCAACTCAAAAAAAAAAATTACCAGCATCATTCTTCTCAGACCTTTAAAAACAATACTGAAATTCATATGGAAACATAAATGATCACAAATAGCCAAAACAACCATCAGCAAAAGAAACAAAGCAGGAAGTATCACACTCCCTGACTTTAAACTTTATTATAAAGTTACAATAATCAAAACAGTCTGGTATTGACACAAGAACAGGCATATAGACCTATGGAACAGGATAGAGATTCCAGAAGCAAAATCTCAATTTCTCAGCCAACTCATCTTTGACGAAGTCTCCACTAAGAACCACTGGGGAGGGGAGAACTTATTATGTAAATGGTGCTGGGAAAACTGACTGACCACATGCTGAAGATTAATACAAGACCCCTACCTATCACCATACACAAAATCCACTCTAAAGGGATCAAACCAGGTGAAGTGGGGACCAAAGTGAGGCCCAAACTTTACCTGTACAATGACCATTTGTATACCTAACCCTGAATTGTACACATCTTTAAAATAAAAATTAAAAATTAAATAAATAATTTAGAGAAAAACAAATTATCTAATAACAAATTATCTAATAAAAACAAATTATCTAATAACATAACAAATTAAGCAAATGATTTTTTAAATAAGCAATTTAAAAGGAAGAAATTTGTAACAAACATTTTAAAATATGAACAGTCTGAGTCATGCCTAAAATAATTCAAATTAATATGACACTGAAATGATGGAATTTTGGGGGAGTGTGGGGAAGTTAAATTTTTAAAATCTAATTCTTAAAAACTAATAAAAATGCAGAGGCCAGATTAATCCATTGTTGATGGAGCCATTGAGGGAAAAAAACTCCCATATGTGTTCTGACAATTTTAAGTTTGCAAACTCATCTTAGAAAAAGTGCTTCATACCTCATTGCTGAATATCACCAGTCACCTTCGAAGTACTCCTCTTGGAAAGCCATGCACTGATGCCAGTACCTAGTCCACCCATCAGAGCAATTTTGGAACTCTTTTTCTGGAATAGTCATTAAAGTTGTCATAGTGAGAGTGTAGGAGTTTGAATTAGAACAACGAACAAATATTAAATTTCTTGTTAAACTTGGCAAGAAATCAGTGATACATTTAATTCAAGTTTATGAAAATAATGCCATAAAGAAAACAGCAGTATACAAATGGATTAAATGTTTTTCTGAGGAAACAGAAAGCATAACTGATGAAGAGCGGTCAGGACAGTTAGTAATGAGCAAAACTGATGAAAACATTGTAAAAATTTGTTGAATTGTGTGTCAAAATCATCGGCTGACTGTAAGAAGCATAGCAGACCAAATAAACATCAACAGAGATACAGTTAGGAAAATCGTCACTGAAAATCTTGGCATGAGAAAGGTGGGTGCAAAAATGGTCCCAAAGGAGTCCTTGCATCACAACAATGTACCAGCTCACAAAACACTGTCTTTGAGGGAACTTTTAGCCAGTAAACAAATAACTGTATTGGAATACCCTCCCTACTTACCTGATTGGCCCCAAGTGACTTTTATCTTTATCCAAAGACAAAGAAAATATTGAAAGGAAGACATTTTGCTGACATTCAGGACATCAAGAGTAATATGATGACAACTCTGATGGCCATTCCAGAAAAAGAGTTCCAAAATTGCTTTGACAGGTAGGCACAGCACTGGTGTCAGTGCATAGCCTCCCAAGGGGAATATTTTGAAGGCAATCCTAGTGATAATCAGCATTGAGGTATGTGGCACTTTTTTTAGGATGCGTTCATGAACTTATTTGTCAGCTCTTGTACTCTTTGTGGGAGTATAAAGTGATAGCACAGAATTTGGTGAAGCTGTCAATTCTCAAAATTCAAGGGGAAGAGATTTGGACTTCCACAGGAAATAATTATCAGAAAGCCTAATGTAAGTCCATTTTACCTACATGTCAAGGCTCTGTACGTACGAGTTCATGTGTTTTTGTGGTGAGAGCACCTGTGTGCATGTGTATACATTTGTATGCTGAAGGATAAACATAAAACCATGAACAGCAACTGTCTAAGGAGTAGTAAAAGAAGGAATGTGGCATTATTTTCACATTTTTCACTCTAATTTATGCATTTTTAGACAAGGATGACATGTTGACACTTTTTAGTTTAATTTTTTAAGTTTAGATATGAGATATAAATATAGTTGGAGGCATTCAGAACATAATATGACATTCAAATTCATTCTTGTTGGTATAAAAAAGAAAATAATATGACATACAACCATGTCTAAAGTTGTTAACATTTTGCCACATTTTCTTTAGAACTTTTTCTTTAAGAAATATAAACTCCCCAATAGATTTAAGACCCAATTCTCTTTCCCCTTCTGCTTCCTCCTTCCTTGTATAGAATCACTATCTTGATTCTGCTGTTAGCTTTTTTCAGCACCGTTTTATACATTTTTTTACACACGTAAGTACTCACAAACAATAAATTGTATTGTTTTGTTATATGGAAACCACATATTTCAGTCGGAATTTTAACAGCAAATTCATGGTCATGTCGCAAGGCTTTTGTGAACTATGTGTATCACAGTACCCTCTGGTTAGCACAGGCTGGTATCCAGAGTTTAACTATTTGGGGAACTGAAAGGTTCATAATATCCCACCCTTCAGGACATGTGTTAATAGGGGTTCATCTGGTCCTCATGCAGCCTGTGAAGAAGAAACTGTTTTCACTATAAACTTGGGAATCTCATACTACTTGGGAGAGTGTGCATGTGGGCACAGTTTTGGAGAGCACTATCTCCCCCCTTTGCACGGAATCCAGCAACTCTCTGAAAACCCAACAATAATCATGGCAAGGGTCCTTTTCATGACTGCAAGGATAGGAAACAACCACCAAGAGAAGTCTGAGCAGTGGGGAAGAATGGAGTGGTTCATATATGGAGACTGTTGCTGAGACTGGTTTGTGAGCACATCTGTGGCTACCTTTGGGACCCCAGGAAAGAGGTAACTTTTCAAGAGGTGAAAGGCCCTACATTGTAGGTGGGAATACGTGAGGTGAGGGGCTTCACTCATTTGTTCAATAAATATTTATTGTGCGCTAACTTTGTGCAGAGATTGTGTTAGTTCCTAGAGATTCAATGGTTTAAAAAAAAATGCAGCAGACAGTCTGTGCTTTTATGGAGCTTAGTCATAGGGACAATGAAGAAAATACAACAAAGTTATGTGATAAACCTCAGCCAGAATAATATAGGACAAGAAAAAATCAACCATATAAACCTCCTATGGAGGAAAAGTGCTGGATTCAGAGGGAACAGCAAATGCAGAGACCCAGGGAAGGTCGTTATGTTGCTGTGTTTAAGAAATAGAAGGTTGGTATGGTTGGAAGGTATTGAGGGACTAAGGGGTAAAATATAAGTGGGAGAGTATTGTAGAGGCAGTAAAATTTATAATTTACTAAAATTATAAGATTATTAATGTTAACACGACCATGTGGGTACTCAACACATTGGAGAAGCCTAGAACATAGTATTTGTAGTATGAACAATTATTCTTGCATATGGGCAATTGTATCTTGAAGATAAAGGACTTTTCCTCATTATTGCACAGCTAAAAGAGACCATAGGGTATAAGGATTATGGTCATGGGGTTTAGGATTCAGATATTTTTGGTATAAATCCAAGCTCTAGCTCTTTGTGTGTGTGTTTTTTAAGTCTCACAGGCCTGTTGTGTAGAACAACTAGTCATATGTAAATAATTTGTAAATAGTTAATTACCTTAAAATATGTAAATAATTGTATGAGGGAGGGACTCAAAAAACAATTTATTAAAAATTGTGTATTTATTCTAACATGCTTAAACTTCAGTCTCCTTCAAAGTACTCTTTTTGTTGCAATACACCTATTGAGATGCTTTTTCCACCACTTAAAACAGTTTAACTCGTCAATTTTGACACCTCTTAGTGCTTCTGCCATTTTTTGTTTCACCTTTTCCACATCGGCAAAACATTTCCCTTTGAGGACTTTTTTCATCCAGGAAAACAAAAAAAGTTGCTCCAGGTGAGTTGGGGTAAACAAGGAGGGTGAGAAATGAGGGTCATGCTGTTATTAGTCAAAAACAGCTGAACACTCAGCACAGTGTGAACAAGTGTGCTCATAAATCACCCATCATGTAATGGGCAAACACATTGAAAGAATCCACAAAAAAATATTTCCTGAAGGTGAACTCAGCCTCTCACAACAACACTACCTGATACTCTGCTGCCAATAGACTCCTAGAACATTTACCTAGCAGGGGAAGCCTATATTACAAGGGGCCTGTCCTCTCAAAAAATAATTCTGAGGTTATTTGTATTGTATGAACAAACTCAAAGAATGAAACATTCTGGGATTGAGTGTGATGAAATACATTACATGTTTCTGCTACAATAACCACATATAGGCAACTCTGATATCCTTGCTAATTGAGAAAATTATTCATGTAATACAAAATTTGTTTTATTTCCCTTTAAAATAGATTATATTTTATAGCATATTGGCTTTATAATTATGTTTAGTCTGAATGCCTATATAATTTACAGGTGTCTGAAAATGCATATTTCCAACACTGAATTCATTATCCCCTCACAACAATCACACTTTGTCATATTTTTTTTGTTGATATCCACTTACCAACCAAAGTAGAAATATTTCAACTCCTTACACTCCATCCCTATTCTCCACCATTCACCACTCACCAAAACCTCTCACTTTCTAGATACATCTCCTAAATTTAGATCTTTTCCTCCTATTTCTCCATCCTTATCTTCTTTTGGAACCTCATCACCCATATAGTTGACCAACAAATGCTAATATTTCTTAAACACTCACTATGTGGTAGGCACTATTCTAAGCCCTTTGTAATGTTTAAATTGTTCCATGAAAAAATACCATTATCCATAACTTATAGATGGGGAAACCATGGCACAGAGTAGTTAAGCATCTTTCTAAGATCATAAAGTTAATAAATGGCAGAACCAAGATTTGAACCCCAATGAATCTGAAATCTAAATGCTTGAGTCCCTCGATGCTGGGCTCCACATAATCACTACCCTCCCTATTCTAGATCTTTCTCCAAAACAAATCTGATCTTATAATTCCTCTGCTTTTAATAACATCTTATTAGCTCATCATTGCCTTCAAGAGAAACTTCCTAACACACAAAAAAGGCCATTTATCATTTAGCCCAATCCACTTTTCCCACCTGATCTTATGTCTCTATAATAAATTAACTATCCTGTAATCCTGGCACCCTGAGGTTTTCACAGGTCCACGTTCAGGTCTCCTTGCTTCTGCACATGCTATGTTTCTGTTTGAAAAGACACTGTTTCCATTTCTTTCCATGTAGAAGTCTGATTTCAGGAGGCAGATCAATGGCATCTTCACTGAACCTCAGTTTTTTCATCCATAAGATAGGTGTAATAGTTATTTTCTTTCTTAATTCACAAGGCAATTATAGAGACCAAAGAGTATTATGTAAAACTTTATAAAAGCAAACTACTTGTGTAATGGGGTATAAGCCAAGCTATTTAACTACCTATAAAATTTTAGTCTTTTCCACCCATTCCAGCCAGCCTTGAAAAGAGGAACGATTCTTGGTCTCTCATTTATTGGAGTGACCAGACCATGATAGGTTGCAGAAAGGAGCTAAGATAGATGTCATAGAATTTTGAGGGTTTGTGTTGAAAAAGGGTGGGATTATTGTGAGTCACTGTTCATGTACGTGCAAATCATCAACAGTGAGAAAGATAAGGAAAAACAAATTTAAGATGGTTTGTATGGGTTTTCTATATTCTCCATTTCATGCATTCACAAAAAAGAGATTCAAGTTATTCCTCAAATCATTTTTGGATTCCCAATTGAGGTTTCTTTGAAAGCAAAGCTGTGTCAATATAAGCCCATGATGAACGTGGGGTCTATACAGGTGGTCATTGTGGGTATAAGTACCCCTTTGATTTTACCATGCAGATAAATTCTCTCTGCTCTGTGCTGCCACTGAACTTAGTTTAACCCCTGTTCTATTATAACTTACTGTATTATAATGATCTGGTTACATGACTTTCTCTCTCGCTGTCTCTCTCTCTCTCTCACACACACACACACATACATACACACACACACTCTCTCTTTCTCTCTCTCTAGATTGTGAATGCCTCAGTGACAAAGATTAAATAATATTTATCTTTGTATTTCTAATATCTACCATGGTTTCTAGCCCTGATTGCCTGAAGAGATGGAAATCCCAAGGCAAGAAAAGGGCATAGTTCAGTTTCTCTAATTCTAACTCCTTTTATTAAAGATTTCCATGGAGAGAAGTCATTATGCTCTTGTAGTTAATTTTTTTAGCTATAATATTTGTCAGAAACCTCTCTTTACAGAAAAAACAAAGATAAGCAGAAGACAAGGAGCTGCGGTCTAAAGCCACCTTTGCCACCAAGTAACTAGGTTGCTTAGATAGATCAGTTCATGTTCCCCAACTCCATCCCTCACTAGTAATTGAGAAATCTGGACTCCATAGTTATTATGAATTATTAAACTCTAAGATCCCATAGTAATACTTGGCCTCACATGCCTCTAGGAGGTACAAAAACATGAATTTCCAGAGTGAGAGTTTTTTCCTTCACTTGAGTTTCTGTTTTACTAGGACCAACAACCTGTTGTCATTTCTAGTCCTCTCCAATGAAAAGCTCTGTTCTTCATACCTGATCAGGTATCTTAAAAAGAGACACAGGCCAGAGAGAACAGAAAATGACTTGCAAAGAAGCCAAAACGGGAATTCTGGAGCTGTGTATTTTTCCACTCTGTGCTAATTTAAAACCACTTACAAGTGACAACTCCCAACCCGAGGCAGGTGCCGTGTGGTAGCTCATTATACCCTCGGGACCCCATGTAAATCTTTTTTCTGAGAACAGCTATTGTCTTCCAAGGAAAAGCTTTTAGCATAATGGCAGGCTGAATAGAACATTGCTTTTGTAAGAATATTTTTAAGAAAAAGGAAAAGAGAAGGGTATTCTTTAACAATTGCAAATGCAACCTCCAGCTCCCCCTACCTCAGGTCCCCTGGAAAGAACAGCGTGTAAGACACAGGAGACTGTGGCAGGGGAGTGAGATTATCTCACCTCCAGAGATATATAAAGGTTATACTCTGTTCTTTTAGGGTATAATAAATGCAGGGTGGAGGTGTCTCAGATTTCAAAAATAGCAGATCCACCCCCTCCTAGCCACCTTCGTTGTTTCTTGACTTCTCAACAGTCAGTGAGTCAGTCAGTGACTATTCACTTGGAGGATGAGTTTCTAATAAGAGAATGACATTTTCCCTCAGAAAATTCCCACAAATTAGTTCCCTCTCTCAAATCACTCTTGAGGACAGTCAAGACAATGTTGTTATAGGGTCTGGATATATAGATGTTCAATCTGGCAATAAAGCTCCTAAGAAAAATAAGATAGTTTCCCAAACAAAAATGAGATTCAACTATCTCGGGGCCAAACGGTCAATTAGAATATGAGGTTATGGGGGACATGAGGAGTAAACCAAAAAGTTAACAAAATGATGGTGGTCTTCAATAAGCAACATGTTTTGATTGTATGCATTTTTGAGTAATTTTCCAGTAAGGCAAAGCCTATAGGGGAGGATATCTTGCAATGTGTTCAATGGGTCTTCAGTGGGAGATAAAGACAACAAGCATAGAAGGCCCAAAAGTCATAAGTAAAGATAGTTTCCACACAGAGGCAGCACATTCTGTGTGAGAAGACACTGAAAGCAGGCATTCTTTGGGAAATGCCTTAGTCTGGAAAAATGTAGAACCACCCTCTTCTCCAGGTTTAGATAGTTACTACCCAAGTCTCTTTATTCTGAATTGCTATCTGATTCTGCTTAAATTCAGCATCTTTTCTCAGTTCAAATTCAAGAAAGCAGACACCACACTACCCATCCACACACATCGCATTCTTGACGAGTACACAAAATAAAGATATATAACTTCTCAACCCTACCTGGAAGTTGCATTTTTAAGGGTCTGTTCATCAAAGTACCTATGCACATATAATGTGTTAAAGGATTTAACTAGGCTAAATGTAATTAAGCCAAAACACCATTAACCAATGGAGACTAGTGTCAGAAAGCACTAGAAAGATTTTCCTGGATTGATCTTGCCTACCAATCTTACCCCTCAGTCCTGTTCATTGGATGCCTTCTGCTCCAACCAGCTGAAGCGTTTGCTCTGTTCTCTTGGATTCTGTTCATTCCTTCTCACTCACTCTGCTCTACAAATTTCAAATGCCCTGGGTTCCTCTGACATCCCGAATCCTACTAATTAGGAAAGGCCTGGACTTCCTAATTGCCCAATACCTTATCCATCACTAGGAATCTCTAATGCTAGACTGAGCAGTTGATCCTTTCAGAAGGGCTCCCTTTTATCATCAATTCCTTCCCAAGCCCCTCTCTTCCATAATGGCATCAGTGACAATTTCTTAGAGAACTTCTCTGCTCCCTGTTCTACTGAAAAGGTCAGAGAGTGATCTTGCTCTTGAAGATCTGCCAGCATTTTGGCTCTGAGGGCTCAAATATCAAGGTGCAAAGTAGTAAGTCTTCTTTATTGGGAACATTGCAAGAAGGCATTGTCCTCAATTCTCTAAACAGTTATTAAGTGTACAGTTGGCAGATCTGGTGACTACTCAACTGAAAATATATTTATCAAGACAATACAGTTAAATGTTTTCAGGAAAATACTTTTTTTAATGCATTTGAAAAATAAATCAAACCAAATAAATACTTCTGGGAGACTCTCTGGACCCCAGACCCTGGGAAGAACTAAAAATAATCAGTAAGTTGTCCTCAATAATCTCCAGGTCTGGGACTTTAGACCTGACCATAGGGGCACCAACCTTAAGAGAGGCATTCTCCTAGGGTTCCATAGCCATGCTTTTATATTTTTTTGATTTCTAAAATAAGACTCAAATGATAATTCCATATAGTGGGTTATTTTCACTCATACCTACTTATGAGGAGTGAGTGGCAACTACTGAACCAGAAATGGGCCAAATTGCAGCTAAATATAACCCTGTGCTGAAGCTATCCTAGTCCCTGGGAAGGAAGAAGGAGGTAAAGCAATTCAATCTCACCTGAAGGGAGGCCTGGAGGTAGGAGAATCTTGATCTGCTGGTTCATTTACTGTTTTCTCCTCCTAAATCAATATATCACATTCTATGTTTCAAAAGAGGTTAAGTGAGTTTTATTTCTGATTTGCAGGCTTGTTTACTTGCACTTTGGAACATAGGTGGTGTTTATATTGCACTGTTTTATTTTCTTTTCTTTTAGAAATGCATCATGGCATGTGTTCATATATGTATATATTGCAACCCACTCTGTACATTTTTTTACTATGTGCCCTGGCTGGGACTGCCCCCAGCACTTCAGCTCAGGTCATGCAATCTCAGCTCTGTGCTGGGATTTGGAAACTCTAAAGAAAAGTCTTTAAGCCAAAAGAATCTTCTCATTCCCTTCTTGCTATGGTGGCTGAAACATCCACCATGCAAATGTTCCCTTGGGTTAGGAAAGAAAAATAAAATTCATTGTGAACAGGAAAAGAGTAATACATTTATTTGTGGGCAATTTAGTGTGAGTTGCTTTAACTAAGCTAGTGTCTAATCATTTGAGGACAAGGAATAAAGAAGCGTGGAAGCTCTGGCTCGTAGAGTGAAGCCAGAAGGTTGATGCTGAACAAACGTTACAATGAAGGAGTTAGCACATTTGTTATGTGCGTGGACTCTAGAATCAGAATAACAAGCTGGAAATCTGACACCACCACTCATTGAGTTATTTAACCTCCCTGAGTTCCACTTACATCATCTGTAATATGGGGGAGAGGGGACCTGAAATTAATCTCCATGATGAAAACACCAATCAGCTACATAATCCACACAGATAAGATTTTCAGTGAGTGGTCAAAATAGGTTGGAACTCTTTTTGCATAATTCAAAAAGAGGATGGGATGGGACAGGCACTTTGCCACTTTTTTAGCTATGTGACCTGAGATCACTCCTACAACTGGCTACACAACTTGCAGGGCCCAGTGAAAATAAAAATGTGGTGCCCCTTGTTTAAAATTCTATAAAGAATTTCATGGTGATGACAAAAAGGCATTAAACAGAGTGTAGGACCTATGCAACTGTACAGATGACACACCTATGAAGAGACCCCTAATTAGTTCTTTCACTTAAGTCAGATTTCTAGTTTTCTCAGATTCTACCTCAATGATTGCCACTTGTTAGTGACAAAAAGATGAATGGCATTTGTCTGACCATCAAAGGAGCTCTCCCTATTTCTGTCCATGATGCCTCTTGAGATGAACAGCTGATATATTAGCATATGTTTAAGAGAATAAAATGATAATGATTCATGAACGTATATATTTTATTATAACTAATCTTACAGAGCAAGCAGAAACCAGTTTTCTTTTTTGTTTCACCTAAGGGTGTATTAAGAAATCTTTTTGTAAAGAATACTGTGATGGAAATAAATAACAAACTAATAAGCATTTTTTTATTTGTTTGTTTGTTTATTTATTTATTTATTTAATTTTTTTTTTCTAGAGATGTGGTCTTACTATGTTGCCCAAGCTGGACTTGAACTCCTGGGCTCATGCTATTCTCCAGCCTCAGCCTCCCAAGTAGCTGGGACTAGAACCTGGAAATTATTTAATCTATAAATACATATCTTCACTTCACTTCTGGTCAAGTGGCTATGTGCTCTTGATAATATTAAAATAAATTAGGCTGCTCACAAATTTAGTCTTCTAGAGATCACAGTATGGGCTATCCACTATTCAACTCTTTTAATTGTGTGATATTTTCCATGTTACTTTTCTAGGAAAATATATTTTGTCCTTTGGGATTCCCTACATAAAAGATAAATACCTTTTCATGGGAGAAAATGAGAGGGACAGAAAATATATATAATATGTACCTCTTCCCTCCTTCAAAAAGTGGCAACTGGATGGTTTTTCTTACATTTAATGGATGTCAGTAGAATTTTGCTTGGAAATTTTGAAGTAGGAATGAATGGTTTATAAAGCAATATGTTTTTATCAGGGTATCAGAGTTTGGTCAGCTGTTCGTAGACAATAAGTATGTTTAAAAATACTTGGCCCCCATAACTGGTTTCTCCTTTTCTCCAAGTTTTTGTCACATAAAAAAAGTAATCAAAAAGGAGAAAATTTGTTTTGAACCACAGCGTTGTGTACTTGCAGTCCCTGAAGTACCACATCTACATTTCTTGACAAAAAAGGCACAATTATTAGCATAATAATCAATTAAATCAATACGCTTGAGCTAACTCACTACAGAAACTTAAACTATTTTCCTACTTAACTCAAATAATTCTCTAAATACTTGATTTACATGTCTTTTTCATCTGAGCGACCTGACAAAACAAAGTCTAGCTTCTCCCTAGTGTCAATGACACTAATTTCTGTTCTTTTGGAGAAATAACTGTATGTAGTATGAGTCTCATAACATTATCTCAACTCTGTACATTCTGCATAGTCAACCAGACCTATAAGTTGTTGGCCCAATTTTCTCAATAGAATTGTTATATTTTCTAGTTCCAGTGCTCTTACTTAACAGAAAAAAAGTTAATGTCTTCCTCATCCATAATTTCAAATGATGATGTTAATGATGAAAATAAACAGATCAATTTACATGCTGATGATCATACAACTAGTCAATAGCAAAAGCAGGACTAATAGTCTTTCCACTATTTTTAATACATGCTTATTAAAAACATATCAAAAAATGTTGAATCCTATTTACCAAAGGCAGCCACCATTAGCAATTTAATATCCAGATTTTCTATGGATATACAGAGATATTCATGACAGAAATAGATTTAAGCATAGTGTTCTATAACTATCTTTTCTTTTTAAGTTTGGCCATTTTTCCACCTCGGAACATATAAATGTGTTTATTCTATTTGAAAAGCTCTCTTTCGATTAATCCACTCTTAAAATTAAATGTTCCCTTTTAATTTTTCTATTTTGAATTAATTGGCTTTTGTACTGCTTTAACTGTAACTGAAATTACAAAATGTGATGAATCAAAGATATACATTTCAAGTAAGTTGGTTCTTACTACAGTTTCGCATTATTTAATTTTTTAATAAAATACTTAAAATATGTTATCCTTGAATTTAGAACACATGGGTCAAATTGCTTGAAATTGCTATAATAATTCATTCTGACAGACCATGCCACCAGCCCACTCATATATGTTCATATATATATAATATACTTCTATACAGTATTATCCAGTAATATCAATATATAGCACATTTTTATATGCCAATATTTTCCTAAAAATATTCTTTGGAGATAAGTTCATCTTATATTTCTGTGTGCCTTGTTTTCTATAATGTAAGTAATCTGAGTCTGTAAACAGGATTTGTCTCACACAGATGCATACTTAGAAAACTGATTGCATTGGAATGATTCCATGATGATAAAACTATGGCAATAAGTACCAAGGAAAATAAAAGATATTGAATAGATTTTTTTTATTTAGTATTTAAATGATAACCGGATGCAGTGGCTTATGCCTGTAGTCCCAGCTATAGAAGTGGCTAAGGTGGGAAGATCGCTTGAGTCCTGAATTAGAGTATAGACTGGACAACATAGTGAGACCTCATCTCCTAAAAAAAAAAAAGCAAATGGCAAATAATAAACAAAAACCTTGAAATTATAAACTATATGACCTGAGATTCTGTCAATTAAGATAAATTATTTTGGGGGCACAAACAGGCATTAAAAACTTTTTTAAAAGAAGGCTAAATATGAAATTCTCTTTCAACATTTTTCAAATGTTGCCTCTAAAATATCCTAACAGTTGTCTTCCAAATAATACCTTTTCGCTAAAGTAAAAAAGACAAAATATAATTAGTTCCCCTGGAAGTCTCTACGTTTGCCTGATTGTACTGAGCAGAAATATGCGTATTTGCAGATCTGCCAAGTTCAACCCATTTTGCTGGAGAATTCCCAGATCATTGGACCTTTGCCAAAAAAATAAGCTGAGTTGTTGAAAGTTCCCTTTTTATCCATCTGCAGAATTTTACTTTCTCCCTCTGCTGGCTGCCACAGACCCCCTTTACAGATATTAGGTTTAGATGTGCAATGAAACACACATTTGTTCTCTTTAAGCTTTACGACAATGAATACTTCAGTAACCCCTTCTTATAAGTATTTTACTTTGGAGCAGCTCTCGGGAACTAAGTTCACAATTCCCTGTGGAGCTGAATAAAGCTTTTCTGTAATAGGCCCTTCCTATAAGATTTGCAACTCTTACCATAATTTGAAGAACTCAGAAGCACTTCTAAAAGCTGTAAGCATTTTACAATGTTTTCTTTGCACCACTGAACAGCCCCAGCTGATGAAAGCAAAATGAAGAGGGCTAGATTCATGCTGAGGAGGGCATGATCTTTTCTGTGAGATCAGTATTTTCAGATTTATCTCTTGATCAGGCTAAGATCCTGCTTTCTACATATGTTTTGCCACTAAGCATGTTTGCCTCTAAGCACACATTGGAGATCACCGTAATGCATATGTTTGCAGGAGAAAAGAAGTTCCTCTAATTTGCCCAAGAAAAACATGCTTATTCTAGTGTTTATTTGCTTGCAAAATTTTAAACACTAAAAGATATAATTGATGATAATTAACACAAATCTCACTGCTGTATTCTTGGTTGATTATATGGCCAATATAGTTACCATCACAAGGAATTACTAGCATTTCTCAAATTACAATTAATGTATATTAACTAAATGGAGGAATGGTGGGAAAGGAAGACAATTTTTGCTTTGAAAAAAATAAGTAATCAATTAGCTCATTAGAATTTTGTTCACTTTATCATATATCAATACTCTCTATAGTCTCTGCTGTACATGGGCTGATGATAAAATAGGAATTTGTTCCAGGTAGGGTATAGAAAAACTTGTCACAGAAGGTACACTTTTTTCTCAAAATTCTGTTCTTTCCCGAAAATCAGAAGTACTTACTGAGTTTTCATTTTCACATCAAGGACTGAAAAAGAGTTTTAATGGCGATTATAAGCTACTTTAACCAAAAACAAAACATAACAAAACAGAAATAGTAGGAAACAAAAGAAACTCTTTTCTCTGGTCACAGGAACCGTATATAAAATACAATTACACTAATGTAAGGATGACATGCTTATTAAATTTATTTGAGAGGGAGAATGAGCTTCCATTTGATTTGATGGCTGGAAACACTTAAATGGATTAAGATGGACAAATCTCATTCTACCACTACTCCCAATAATATATGTTTCTCAGGAAAAAATATTTCAGAAAATATAGAGTTTGCAAGCTTGAGTTACCTAAATTTAAGTAAATTATGTTATAATTTTTTTAACAGAATGGTCAATATTCCATCATTTCAGGAAATGTCTCAAAGATTACATCTGATTTGCACAAATAGACAGAAGATTGGCACCACTGAAGTATACAAATTTTTTGGGGGGTCACATGCAAACAGAAAACACACATTATCAATAATCACGTCAAAACAGGGTATTCTATTCTTTAATATCTGAAAAGTTTAGTCTTTGTTATTTTCTCCCAGTAGTCCTACATATTTAAACAGACTTGAAAAAAACTCTTAAAAACTCAAAATTATATATATGATCCACGTGATTTCATATTTAATCCTTTGGATTATTCTCATTCTTTTTGTTACTTATTTCTGTGTTACTAGAGCAAGACTTTACATACTACTAGTAGCTATAGATCTTAATGTGTGATTCAGGGATATACACTAGAATAGAAGATGTCAGAGACACAAGCTAGATTGAACTCCTCCTTCCGCAGTAAATTAATCTTAGAATGAAAGGACAAAGCTTTCCCAACCAGTGGGTCAGGCTTCCAAAGACAGAGACACCACAGGGAGTCCTCAGTCAGCCAATGATCTTCCCATCTGACCTCAATATTCAAAGCTTTCGGTGGCATAAGCCCCAAGTGACCTGAACCCTGCAGAGACAGTCCACTGACCGCTATGGTATTTAGAGGGAGGACTGTGTTGAGTCAACTAAAAAGGTAGCAGGTTCTAGGGACGCAAACCATCACCAGACTCTCAAAGCCACTTCTTTCTGAGTGAGCCATTGGAGATGCTGATAGCACAGTCTGGCCTGGAGGATCAACCTTTTTCTTGCTATGTCTCTCACAGTTTTGAACTTTGCCTTCCCAATGTCAACTACTTCTAATCCCAGATGCTTATTGGGTCTGACTTCACTAGGCCACTTTGGTCTACTTAACCTCTATGAGCCTGTATTTCATCAAATGTAAAATCCAATTCTAATATCCGTCTCATTGTCTTGCTATACCTACTAACAACTCACATAAACAATTTGGTATTGTATGTGGCACATATCATATGTGCAATACTACTGTCTCCTTTAATTTGTCTTTATAACTCTCTTAACAGGTTCCTCATACTCCAATTTAGCCTTCTTTTAACCATTCCCTGTATATCCTTCCTACCTTATCCATGCTGTGTTTCCAAAAGAAAAGTGGTTTTCCTGAAAACATTCAATTCCATTTCTGTGGATATTTTCAATCCTAGGCAAAGTCATACCCTAATGAAAGAGTAACGTCACAGTAACTTATACTACATACTTTCATGGCTGCTCAAGATCAAGACAGTTAATCCTCCCTGCCACAATCATATGCCCATCCTTTGAGGAGGCAGTTAATCCTCCTTGCTGCAATCATATGCCCATCCTTTGAGGATTATGAAGAGCAGTCCTATTCATGAGATTAGTAAAGGGCTCCCCATTTACAAATTTTGGTAATCCTAATCAGCAAAATTAATTAAAAGGAATGCTTGGCTTTATAAATCCCAGATTTATAACATATTTAGCAATGGTTTTTACTGAGCTTCTTTGGTCACGCTGCTATCTACTATCACTAACATTAGCAATATAAGATGAGAATTATATATTTGGGGTCAAAGTAGATACTATCCTGCCTATTTTGCTGTAAAGCAAAAATTATCTTCAGACCACAGTTAATTTATCTTAAGAACCTTATTTAAATTTTGATGAAACTCAATATAGTTGTGATCATCTAGAATTGCACTTTTCAAACAATGTTCCAAGGAGTCGCTGGGATCAATGGCAATGTCTCAAAGGACCTTTCTGAAAGTGGAATGAAGAGGATGGGAAAGAGACATAAGTGGATGAGTTCCAGGTGCCCCATGCCCACTGCCACCAGAATAGTTCTCTTTTCATCTTTGTTTATGCCAAATTTCAGTTTTCATAATGGTTTTGCTGCTAAAAAAAAAAAGTTGGAAGTTCTTGAACTAAAAGATCTCTTCACTCATATAAAGAGCTCTATGCCCTCAAGTAAACACTCTTAAAAGTCAAATAGGAAGTAGGGATTTGAAGTTTTTAGTTAAATGGGCATATTAACATTCTTATAATTCAAAGTCAGCAAATGGGTCTTTCATCTTCTGGGCCTGTTTAATACTTTCAGTCTAACTCTACTGTCCAAAGAGTTCTCAGCAGAGCAGAAAGAATGTGCCAAGTTAATGATGCCTGAGTAAGGACAGCCAGTTCTCTTCAGTCATGGCAAACAGGACATACATTTTGGATTTAAAAAGTAATTATTTCTTCAAGGTCAAAAAGTGTTCTTAAATTTTGCCAAGAAAATGCTATGATGAGGAAAAACACACCAAAACGAAGGACCTAAGAAAAGAATTGTCAGATCTTTCTTATAGCTTCTCTCAAAGCAGAGTATCCCTGATTTCTGATTTTGAGAGTCATGTTCAGGTACATATTACACTTATAAATTCAAGGAGTTTAATGACACTACAAATCCAGAGTCATCAACAAATGCAACTTTCTCTCTCCCATTCTCCACAAACACTACTTCAAACCTTTCTCTTTTCCTCAAATCCTTACTAACTACTCTAGCCACATCTTCATGGGAAAACAGAAACTATTGGTACTCCCCTCGACTTCCCCTACTGCGATCGCCTCAGTTGTGTTGATGGGCGTGTCCTTTCCGCCAGCTGCTATGGTCCACTTGCTGGACTGCCTCCTTCACCACCGCTTTCCTATGCAGAAACCCGTACCTTCAGTCTCTCGCCTTCTTCTGCATTGTCCTCATTACCATTTAAACATGTTCAAGATTCTTTCTCATCCCAATTTTCCTATCCAGCTACTAGATTCTCTGCACTTTTATTCAAAGACAAAATGTTCAAAGAGCTATCCTTTTTGCTAACTCCATCGCCTTATCTCTTATTTAGTCATCAACTCACTCTGGTCTGGTTTCTCATCACCAAAACTTTTCTTGCCAAAGTCATTAAGGACATTTCTGTGAAAAACTCTAGTGGGTTTATTGAAGCCTTTGTCTTCTTCGGCCTGTCAGAAATATATGACACTCACTGCAAATCATCCTTCTCCCCTTCTTTGTCAAGAATTGGAATTGGCTCTTCTTTATCACACTATAATCGCTACAGAAGTGGTTTCATTTATACCTGCAGTCATAATTACCAACTGTGAAACAATGATTCCCCAATCCAACACAGATCTGTCCTCTGAATTTCTGAGATTCATCTATTAACTTCTGACTTAGCATTTATACTTGGAAGTCTTACTGGTACCTCAAGCAAGCAAATTGTATTGTAATATATTAATATGCTAATATTAATTATATAATAAGACAAAGTAATAGCTGCCCTTCTAAAAACAGCCCAAGCTGATTAATGCTCTCTCATTACCAACATTAAAATAAAATTGTCTAATTCTTCTTTAACCCTCAAGAGTATAGAAAATGTATGCTAATTTAATCATCATTCAAAGAATATAAACTTTTTGGTGTCAATTTATCTTTAATGGTACTTGGCCTACATTTTGTATGGCGTTGAGAAAATTTCTAAGCAAAATTAGAAATTCCTTAAGAATTACCATTTTATAAAAAAGCAAAGATGATTTCTTCTCTTTTAGTATTCTCATAGTCTTCTGTTCATTAGATTAAATTGTTAATCTAGTATAAAAGGACAATATATGATTAATTGCATCTAATATACCACAGGCATTTTGCATGACTGTGAGTGTTAATGGTCTCATACAGCTTATCTAATGGCTCACAACATAATCGTTTCCTCTGTAACCAGATAGGATGATTTCCACAGTGCTTTATAGTTTCCTTCTAGGAAAGAAAGAGATTCTTCTAGATGAGATTAATGGCTTAAAAAAAAAAACGGATTTCCCCAAATCATGTATGTGATATATACAGAACTAAGAATGTTTACATCCTATTATTTCTTTAAGTGTAGTATTTCCTTCTTCCTTCCCCTGTATTTAATTGTTTTGGGATTTTTTTTCATTTATATAGAACCTGGAGAATTCTCTACATGGATGCAAACTACTTGAATTATTCAAAATCAAATCATCTTATTGACAATCTTCTAGCAATCAATTTTATGAGTAATTCTGAAGATAGTGTTCTGATCATAGAAAGCAAACCATAAGCTCTTAGAGAAAACAAATGACTTTGGTAAATAAATCCCAACGTCTTTATTTTGTCTATTGCATGAAAATTTCTTTCCTTCATCTCCCTTGAATACCTTGATGGAAAAATTATCAATTTATTTACCTTTCCATTCCCAAATAACACCAATAATAAATGCTTAGACTAGCCGGGCTCGGTGGCTCAGCCTGTAATCCTGTGCTTTAGGAGGCTGAGGTGAGTGAATTGCCTGAGCCCGCAGGTTCGAGACCCACCCGGGCAACTTGGCAAGACCTCATCTCTACAATAAATTTTTTAAAAATTGCTTAGACTACAGAAAAAAAGCCTTATCATATATTTCATTCCTTGATAATGCTATAATGTCTTTATATTTGTTTTCACAAAATTTTTTTACCAAAATAGTGCTTAGCTACATTTTAACCTCTGTGTCCTTTTATGGAATTCCGTTGAAGTAATATTAAAATACCAAAAATACCTTTTGCAACATGGTGGTCATTTGAAATATCAGTTCTTCATGTCTCTGTTCATTACTTACCTAAAAGAATAAAAAAGAGAAAAAATTAGAAGTTTGAAATTATTTCAATTTGTGATTAAGGACACTTTTAACATTTGAAATTTAAAAAGTTTGCAGCAGGCACTGATGGAGCTCTTTTATTTTAAAAAGTCACTCTATTATAAATGCAAAAGAGTAAAACAAACAAAATTTAAATATTTCAAGAGTTAATAAAAGTAGGCAAAACAGAATGTGTTAGAAAAAAGAAAAACAGAGTATTAATATGTAAGAGGAACATATTTCAGAAAATATGAGAATGTCCATTCAATCATAAGGATCTTTAAACAACATTGTTAGATTTTAGATAGTAGATTGCCTGAGCTTGCGAGTTCGAGACCAGCCCGGGCAACTTGGCGAGACCTCGTCACTACAATAAATAAATAAATAATTAGCCGGACCTGGTAATGCACACCTGTAGTTCTGGCTACTTGAAAGGCTGAGGCAAAAGGATCACCTGAGCCCTGCAGGTCGACGCTGCGGTGGCCGGAGCATGCTACTGCACTCCAGCCTTGGCGACCAAGTGAGATTCCAACTCAAAAAAAAAAAAAGATAATTGTGAACAAGACAAAATTCTTTGTTCACACCAGAAAATTGTCTTTATCGTATCAAGTTTAATATGCCAAGTAAAATTTAGCTAACATACTTTGGTTAACAGTTCAGTCATGTTCTAAACAAAAGTTAACAACCAATACTATAGCTTTAATAGTTAAAAAATGATAAAAACAGTAAAAGAGGGCTGGGCACAGTGACTCAAGTCTGTAATCCCAGCACTTTGAGAGGCCAAGGAGAAAGGATTGACTGAACCCAGGGGTTCGAGACCAGCCTGGGCAATTTGACAAGATCTCATCTCTACTATAAATAAATTTTTTAAAATAATTAGCTGGGCATGGTGGTGCTTGCCTGTGGTTCCAGCTACTTGGAAGGCTGAGGAAGAAAGATCATCTGAGCCCAGCAGGGAGGCTGCGGTAACCATGAGTGTGCCACTGCACTCCAGCCTAGGTGACAGAGTGTGACTCCAACTCAAAAAAAAAAAAACAGTAAAAGAATTTTTAAAAGAACAGAAATCACTCTTATTCCACTATGAGAACTCAATTTTGCGTGTATTCACTTATGTTCTTTTGAACCCGTGAGCATGAATACATATTCATTTAAACCTGTGAGTATAAGCCTAGCATAAACATGAATATGTACTCACTTGAACCTAGCATATAAAACACACTATAAATATAACATACTGTATTCCATGCTACTATGCAGTGTTCATGCATGTCATTTTTTAAATGTTTGTAAATTTATGACTGAGCTGCTGTTTCATAATTTACTTAGCCATTATCTTTTAATGGCCATTTAGATTTTTGTCAAATTTCTATAAATACCACTTCAAATATCTGTTTATATATTACACATAATATATAAACATATATTATATATGTGTATGTATATATGTTTCACCCTTCAATTTCATTTGCTTCAATTTCATTCCTTCATATATATAATTCTTACTGATTTGTATGTGTTTCAATATCTGATAGAATACATTCTGAATCATTGCTCTTTTTTTCCTGAATATTCTTTTATATCTATGCTTATGTATTTTCCAGCTGAAGCTTAGTACCAGTGTGTTAAAATGACTTAAAATCCAACCAGACTTAATTAGGATTACATTCAATCCATAAATAGACTTGATAAGAAATTACATCCAATAATTATTTCTCGTCTCCTCCATCCCTTATTCAAGTATTTCCTTTCATCTCTCAAAAAAGTATTCTAGGTTGTTTCTGTTTTTGCATCGTCCATACACACCCTTTGTTAAGCTCATTACTAAATAGTTAATATTTTTTCTTGCACTTTTCAACAGAATCTTCTTGTCAAATTTTCTGTCTAATATACATTAGTACTATTAATGTCTGCACACTTATTTGGGCTTTTCTGGAAATTTTATAGGCTCTTTAATGTTGGTGACATCTCTCTAGTTACATAAAAATTTTTAAAACTATAAGGAAAATGCAGACATTTTTCCTAAGTGCACCCATTATACAAGTTAATATAATTAGGTAGACAGACTGCGATATGCAGAACAATCTGAAATTGATGATAGTGAGATTAAGATGACTTACTGAGCCACATTTCAAAAGTAGGCCCTGATTTTAGTGTGTGCGTCCGTTTGGAAATTGTGCTGCCTTACACATAAAATTCAAGCATTTTATATCATTGCATTAGAAGCTTGTACATATCAACCTAAATATTTTTCCTGAACAGTTTTCAGAGAAGTCTTACTACACAATAGTATTCTCTGACTTTTTTCAGGAAATTATTTTAAGTGTGTTTGGGAGAAAAGGGCAAAAAATGAGACCTGTTGTTTAACAGGAAGAGCCTGGCTTTTGGGGTCTTATTGGCCTGGTTTCCAAGCATGACACCGCTGCTTGCTAATGACAGGCTCTGAACAAATGTTGAAACTCTGAGTCTTAGTTCTCCTTATGAAATGAGTTTACTTGGAAGATTAGAGATAGTAGATAGGATGTGCCTGGCATAAAGTTGGCACCCCATATTGGTAGGTATTGTCACATATTGACAGTAACTTAAATCTAGACTTTACTATAAACATTTTACATGCATTAACTCATATAATCTCACATAGTCACATGAAATATTATGCACAGCTAGTCCATAAGGAGTAGGTTCAGAGTCCACGCTGAGGAAGTTTATAACACTACTCCATGCAGATCTACGATTCTAGCCACTGTCTTTCTAACACTAAGTCAACGTTCACCCCATGATGACATCCTGTCTTACATTTTCATTCCTTTTCCCTACTATGATCCAGCTTTTAGCAATATTAAGATTTCTTTTTAATTTGAAATTATTAGAAAATAATGATTTTTACATTTACTTTAAAATCTAGTGCGTGATGTCTATAATCTAAAAACAGTCATTGAAAACCATCTATCAGCTACCCAAAATACCATTTTCAACATTAATTACCACTAGCTCCCTTGACTCATCCAACAACCAGACCGAACCTCTTTCTGTGCATGCAAACATCTGATCTCACTTCCCTGTCTCAATAATTTTTCTCAATACAATTCATTTTTTTAAATTATTACAAAAGAAATAACTGCACCTGCTGGTTACTTTTTAGGCACTCCCCAGACACTCCTTCCCACCTGTTCACTTCCCTCCTATCTTGCTCTCATTCTATGATAGATCCCATCACACAAGTTCCCTTGTCCACTGGCTTCCACTTGAGTTTGGCTACCGGTATACAGTAGCAGAAGATCCCAAAGCAGAAGAGAAGCAAGATGAAGATACTTATTCTTACTGCTCCCTCCCTGCTTTGGCATAAATCTCACAGTGGCTGCCTCCCTCTAATATTACAGATTCCATCAGACGGCCCCTCTTCTTCACTCTCAATAACACAATTTGCTCTACCTTGGTCCTTCAGGTCTAGCCTAAGGATACTGATGGTTGGCCCCTGGTACCTCACCAACTGTTGTTGGTTTCCTTAACTTGATTCAAGTCTCTTTAAATTGTGTCTCCATTAAAGTTTCTTCAAAAATCCTAACTATTTATCATAATAAAATAAGAAAGGGATTGGTAGTAGTAGCCAGGGGAGGATGAAGGGACACTTAATATCAATAAGGATACCTGATCTCAAACCAAGCAAAGTGGGGACCAAGGGAGACCCAAACTTTACCTTTACAATAACCACTTATATACCTAATCCTGAATTGTACCTCATATGTTTAAAATAAAAAAGAATCCTAGCTAAATGCCCCATCTATTCCATTTCAATAAAAATAAAGGAAGTTCATGAAGAAAAAGATATTCTATCAGAATGAAGAAGCTTAACAAGAAACACATTATTTCCAGAATTGCTTTATATACATACATATATATAGTTGTCTTAAAAATCTTATAATATTGTTTTGACTAGTTCAACCTCTATGGTGTGGTGATTTCTAAAAGAAGTAGAAATTGACCTTCCATATGACCCAGCAATCCCTCAGAAGAACTCAAACCATTCTAACAAAAAGATGCATGTGCATATTTATTGCAGTGCTATTCACAATAGCAAAAATATGGAACCAACCATGCATGCTGCCCATCGAAACTGGACTGGATTTTAAAAAAATGTGGTACATATACATGATGGAATATTGCACAGCCATAAAGAAGGACAAACATATGAACATTGCAGCATCTTGGATGGATTTAGAGTGTAACATACTCTGTGATCTATCACAGAAACAAAGAGCTGAGTACCACATGTTCTCACTCGTAAGCAGACCCTGAACATTTACCATAATACTATAAGAAAGGGAATGGCAGTAGCGGGATACTGCCAGGGGTGGGGGGCACATAACATCAAAAAGGGTACCTGAACTCAAACCAGGCAAAGTGGGGACCAAAGGGAGGCCCAAACTTTATGATATCCACTTGTATACCAATCCTGAATTGTACCCCACATCTTTAAAATAAAATATTTTTTAAAATTATATAATATTGTTTTTGAACTTGCTTTTACTGTCTTCACGGACCTTAGCCATGCCAGTACAAACAAGCTCATCTTATATTTTTAAATATTTCCTTAGCATTCCAGAAAATAGGCATATACCACAATATAATTTTTTTAAAAATCCCTATAATACTCAGTGATCTATCATAGAAACAAAGAACTGAGTACCACATGTTCTCACTCATAGGCGGACCTTGAACATTCACCACAATACTATAAGAAAGGGATTGGCAGTAGCAGGATACTGCCAGGGTGGGGGATGGGGCACATAACATTGATAAGGGTATCTGATCTCAAACCAGGCAAAGTGGGGACAAAAAAGAAGCCCAACCTTTACCCGTACGATGTCCATTTGCATACTTAACCCTGAATTGTACCCCACATCTTTAAAATAAAATATATAGAAAAAATGAAAAAGATATCTTTTCTATAATAGAATACCCAAAAATAGCTATAATTTTTTGTTTTAATTTATATCTTCAAGAGTTATATTCATAATTGTATATGAAAGACTCTTGAGGGATTATGTTTACTTTCAGAGTCCATCTAAATGCACACAAAAGTATTGACTGAAATTGCTGACCAACAAGTATTAAATTGGATAAGCATTCCCCTTCTGTCAGTGACAAAAACTAAAAAACGAGAGATGTTGGTGGTCCATCACTTCTTTCTTTTATAACTTTCCTTCCGTTTATTAAATGCTTCTTATACATCAGAGCTATACCATCCATCTTATATGTAATATCTATTTCTTCTTCATGACATGTTATGAATTACTAAATCTCTTACAGATGAGAAAACTAGACATCAAAAAGGCTAAAAAACAAAACAAAAAAAGGCTAAATGATTTGTCCAGACATTGCAAGTGCCAGAGCCAGGATCTATCCAATCCTAAAGTCTTCTGTTCCATTGCATTTTACTGCCTTTTTTTTTTTTTTTGAGTTGGAGTCTCACTCCGTCGCCCAGACTGGAGTGCAGTGGCCGCTCCCGGCCACCGCAGCCTCGACCTGCTGGGCTCCGGGGATCCTTCCGCCTCGGCCTTCCAAGTAGCTGGAACTACAGGCGCGCACTACCACGCCCAGCTAATTTTATTTATTTATTTATTTATTTATTTATTTATTTATTTATTTATTTATTTATTTGTAGTAGAGATGAGGTCTTGCCAAGTTGCCCAGACAGGTCTCAAACCCGCGGGTTCAGGCAATCCACTCACCTCAGCCCCCAAAGCAAGGGATTACAGGCTGAGTCACCGAGCCCGGCTTACTACCTCTTTTCAAAACATTTGGTTTATTTATACATTACATGATATCATGAGATTTTTAAATGCCAAAGTTTTGTTATATCAGATTATGCTCATGTATCACAATATATCATATTTTTATGAGATGTGATTTAACCTGTGGTATCATTATGCCACTAAAATATATTTCCACCTTATCTTCTCTCACTCTTCAGGCATATTGGAACCCCAACAGTCATTCACTGCCATCCAAGCCCACGAACAGTTATGAAAACATGAAGGACTCAAATACTAAAGGGTTAGATGTTCCAATGGCTTAGTCCCTAGACCAGAGTCCCTGGACCAATTATAACAGAATCACTAAGGGTGCTTTTGTAGAATCAGTCTTGAGTCCCAATCCAGTACAATTGTTAAAGACTTTGCACTTTTTATCAGCTCTCCACGGTGATCCCTCTGTATACTAGAGCTTAAAAAAATAAGGCAAGAATCATTGCCGCCTGGGCTCCGTGGCTCAGCCTGTAATCCCAGCACTTTGGGAGGCCGAGGCGAGTGGACTGCCCGAGGGTTAGAGACCAGCCCGGGGAAGTTAGCGAGACCTCGTCTCTACAGTAAACCAAAAATTAGCTGAGCATTGTAGGGCACGCCTGTAGTTCCAGCTATTTGGAAGGCTGAGGTGAAAGGATCGCGGGAACCCGGCAGGTCGACGTTGGGGTGGCCGTGAGTGTGCCACTGCACTCCAGCATGGGCGATGGAGTGAGACTCCAACTCAAAAAAAAAAGAAAAGAAAGAAAAAGAACCATTGCCTTATTTCAGTGGTTTCTAGACCAGCAGAATCAGCATCACCTGGGAACTTGTTAGAGATGCAAATCCTGGATCCTCCTTCACCTTCTGAAGGAGAAACTCTGGAAGTAGGGCCCAATAACATGTATTTTAACAAGCCTTCTAGATACTTCTGATGCAATTAAAAGTTTGAGAACCACTGTCCTTTGTGAAGCAATTTTCTAAAAAATCTTTTTATGTCTCACTTATGGACTATCTAGAGCCATTATGGAGTCAAGTAAGTATCATTCTTCAGTTTCCCAGGAGGCTGTTTGAACTTCCAATAACAGCCCTCTGGAAAATGTTGTGCTCAATGCACACTATTTCTCTTTCTTTCCCCTTATCTCACTTGATACACCGCACATCTAGATTAACAAATTTTCAACAGATGTAGTACCCACATTCACATAACCTTCATAGGAGCTAACAAAATTATAAGGAAGTATGCAGACACTTAAATCACATTTATCACTTTAAATCCCCTTAGAATTGTGTATGTAACCATAGTTGTCAGATGGCTAGCATAATCCTTTTTGAAAATAAGCTTCCCATAGTTCACTTTGTATATGGTGAACAAACCTCTCTGTGCCTTAGTACAAATTTTGAAAGGACAACATTTAAGCCTTCATAAGACGTTTCCATGGAAAAGACAAATCAAATTGTAAGAAGAACATAGCCTCCAGGTGTGAAAAGAATAAAACAAGTTCACAAAAACTTTGCCCAACCCCATTAAAGGCCAAGGCATATAGACAATAACTTCACAGAATATTAATAGTGGACCAAGTTGCTTTCCAGTTCTTATAACAGGGACCTGATTCAACATCTCACACAACAACGTAGAACATAACAGGAAAATCAATGTTGTCCACGGCATGCTGAGCAAAGTGTTCCATCTGACATTTAGAACTGGTTGCACTCAACTACTTTTAATTTTAGTCCCAATTTCAAGAGACTGCCAAAGACACAAAGCTACTGCTTGAAGTCCTTGCTTCCAGCTCCCGTTGGGCTGATCTGTAGAGCCTTTGAATACTCTGAGCACCACAGACAGAACACACATTATTTCCTTTTGAAACTGAAAAACGAATTCTTGGGCTTTTGCATACATGTTTATTCTTCTCCAAGAAAATCGAGAGCAATTTAAGTGCTCTCCTCTTCACTGTGAGTCTGTAACTCTCCTCTCTTAATGATGCAGTGTCTTGTGCTTAGCTCAATTTAAAATGCACTTTCTTGGCTGCCTTCAGATTCACAATTCAATTTGATTCTTCTGGCCTCTGGCTATTAAATAGCTTTCCATGGTGAAATGTATCACATCTCTTTATTTTTCTTTTTTTAAGGCAGAGTTTTTGCTTTAAGGTTGGCAAAGAAACGATACTTAAAAACCATTTGCAACAAATAAAATATTAACTAGACTGATACTTTCAGCATCCGTTTCTCAACATCTTTCCTCTCTAAACAAAATAAAAAACCTCCTATTAAAATACTCATTAATTTTAACATAGTAGTTTTTCTCCTAATTTTAACAAGTACTTAAATAATAATAATAGGCACAGTTGTTTTTCTTTATGTTGTAGTCATTTTTCAGAATCCATTCATAGCTTACAGTTTTCCAGTGACACGGCAAAAAACCATATATGAAAACAATGGCAAAAAGCCGTATCTGAACAATTGGATGAATATTTAGATGTCCGTTGGAATCTTATGGGCCGAAAATGGTAGTTCTAAAACCCCCAAAAATGACTCTCCATGAAAAGACATGCAGTGTTAACAATGTTTAAGTGCCTTCCAATCTAGTTGGAGATGACATAATTAAAAATAATAATAATAACAAAAACCTATAACTTAGAGTGTGTTCCCAAAGACCAAAAATTGTATTGACTACATACATTATCTCAGTTACTACCCAAAACAACTTCTTGAAAACCATACTATTATCTGCATTCTATAGAGAAGGAAAGTGAGGCTCTGAGAAGTAAAAGGACTTGCCCACGATCATATTACTAATAAATGGCAGGATGGAAATCAAACCCGAGTTTTTCTGCTTTATAAAGCCTAGATCTTCGCTACAGTTGGTTTTATGTCAAAGCAATGTACACTAAATGGCATGTTGGTGGATCAGGCATTAAGTGACTTAGTGGTGGGTAATCTTTACAGAGGTAATGAAACTTAAGCTGAGTTTTGAGATAGTTAAGAGGAAGGAATAAAAAAGGAAATTGGAGGAAAAGAGATAGAAGGGAAGAGTAAGACCAGGAGGAAAATGTAAGTTGGGTTAATATTGGCATAAGCATCCCTTATGAACATAGATACAAAAATCCTCAACAAGATTCTACTAATAAATTGGATCCAAAAACACATCTCAAAAAATCATCCACCATGACCGAATAGGCCTTATCTCCAGGTTGCAGGGCTGGTTCAACATTCACAAGACCATAAATGTAATTAAATACATCAACATATGTAAAAACAAGAACCACATGATTATATCATTAGATGCAGAAAAAGCCTTTGATAAAATCCAGCATCCCTTCTTGATAAAAACCCTCAAACAACTAGGTATAGAAGGAACATATCTCAAAATAGTAAGTGCCATTTATGATAAACCCACAGCTAACATATTGCTAACTGGAAACACTTCCACTGAAAACTGGAACAAGACAAGGCTGCCCATTCTCACCCCTCTTGTTCAACATTGTTTTGGAAATCCTAGCTAAAACAATTAGACAAGAAAAGGAAATCAGGGGCATCCAAATAGGAAAAGAAGAAGTCAAGTTATCCCTCTTTGCTGATGATATGATCCTATACCTTGAAAATCCAAGAGAATCTGTCAAAAACCTGCTTGTACTGATAAAGGACTTTGGCAAAGTCTCAGGGTACAAAATAAATGTGCAAAAGACAGTTGCATTCCTATACACCAACAACAAGCAGGCAGAGACCCAAATAAAAACCACAATCCCATTCACAATAGCCACACACATAACAAAGAAATACCTTGGCATCTTCCTAACCAGAGAAGTGAAAGACCTTTACAATGAGAACTACAAGACACTGCTCAAAGAAATCAAAGAAGACACAAACAAATGGAAAAATATTCCATGCTCATGGATAGAAAAAAATCAACATTGTTAAAATGTCGATCCTACCAAAGGCAATCTACAGACTCAATGCAATACCCAATAAGTTACCAACATCATTCTTCTCAGACCTGGAAATGACGATACAGAAATTCATATGGAAACATAAACAACCATGAATAGCCAAAACAATCCTTAGCAAAAGAAACAAAGCAGAAGGTATCACACTTCCAGACTTCAAACTTTACTAT
>CAUYQG010107694.1:45-25148 GCA_963574415.1 Tarsius wallacei
GTTTCAGTAATTCACTCATTCACTAATTTATTTTTACGCCATCCCCCCTTCTTCTTTTACCCTATTCTCCCTCCCCTCCTCCCCCACTCTGATAATTTTCTTTAAGTTTATATAAAGCTTCATCAAATATGTAGTGTTGTTTCATGTAAATATGAATTTTTAAATTAGGAAGTGTCATACTAGAGGACAGATTCCATTTCTTACTGTGGTAGCCAGCCTTCAAGATGCCCCCCAGTGGATCTCCTGATATTCACATCTTTGAATAGTTTCCTCTATTATGGACTGAATGTTTGGGTCACTGCAAAATTTATATATTGAAGTCCCAACCCTCAATGTGGAAGGTATTTGGAAGTGGCACATTTGGGACGTAATTAGGTTTAGATGAGATCATGAGGATAGGGTCCCCAGGATGGGACTGGTACCCTTATAAGAGATGTCCACATGTGTGCACTAAATGAAGACCATGTGAGCACATAGCAATGGCAGCCACCACAGACCTCAGAATGAAACCAACCTCTCCAGCGCCTTGACCTTGAACTCTCCAGCCTCTAGAACTATGAGAAATAAATTTCTGTTGTTAGTGGCTCATACCTGTAATCCCAGCACTTTGGGAGACTGAGGCAGGAGGATCTTTAAGCCCAGGAGTTCGAGACCAACTGGGCAACATAGCGAGATTCTGTTGCTATTTAAAAAAAAAAAATTAGCTGGGTGTGGTGGTGCGAGCCTGTAGTTCCAGCTACTTGGAAGGCTGAGGCGGAAAGATCACCTGAACCCAGCAGGTCGAGGCTGCAGTGGCCATGAGCGTGCCACTGTACTCCAGCCTTGGCAACAGAGTAAGACTCCAAAAAAAAAAAAAATTGTTATTTTAAGTATTTTGTTGTGGCAGTCCAAACAGCTGAGATGCCTTCTCACATTAAGCAGAGCTGACCCTGTCCAAAGAATAGGATGGTGCAAGGATAGCAGTATTCGATTCTCAAGACTGAGCCATAAAAGATATCACAGCCCCCTCCTCACTCTCTCTTGGATCACCCACTCTAGGGAAAGCCTGCTGTCATATCGTGTGGACATGCAGGGAGCCCTGTGGAGAGATCTAAGAGGAACTGAGGCCTCTTGCCAACAGTCAGCACCAACCTGCCAGTCACACAAGTGAGCCGTCTTGAAAGTGATTCTCCAGCCCCAGTAAAGCTTTCCAGGTGACTACAGCCCAAGCCAGAACCACTGGGTCAAGCCACCTCCAAACTCCTGACCCACAGACACTATGTAAAATAATGTCTATTTTTATTTTAAGCCGTTGAATTTTAGGATAATTTGTTACGCAGCAACAGATAACTGATATATTTACTTTTTTCATTCAGCTCTATAGCTTGTAGATCCATCCAAGTTTCTGTGTGTTTGTTTAGTTCAGGAATCAGCAAAACTTTACTATAAAAAGCTAGATCATATATATTTTAGGCTTTGCAGGCCATATGGTCTCTGTGGCAACAACTTAACTCTGCTGTTATAGCTCAAAAGCAACCATAGACAACACGTGAATGAATGAGTACAGCTGTCTTCTAACACAATTTTCTGGACATTGAAATTTGATTTCAGGCTGGGCATAGTGGCTCACACCTATAATCCAAGTACTTTGGGAGGCCAAGGCAGGAGGATTACTTGAGTTTGAGACTAGCCTATTCATAAAAATTAAAATAACTTAAAAAAAAGAATTGGCAACTAGTATGGATTTAGAGTCTATCATACTCAGTGATCTATCACAGAAACAAAGAACAAAGTACCGTATGTTCTCACTCATAAGCGGACCTCGAACAATTATCCTAATACTATAAGAAAGGGGCCGGGCTCGGTGGCTCAGCCTGTAATCCCGTGCTTTGGGAGGCTGAGGTGAGTGGATTGCCTTTGCCCGCGGGTTCAAGACCTGCCTAGGCAACTTGGTGAGCCCTCATCCCTACAATTAAAAAAAAAAAAAAAATTAGCCTGGTGTGGTAGCACACACCTGTAGTTCCAGCTACTTGGAAGGCTGAGGCGGAAGGATCTCCGGAGTCCAGCAGGTCGAGGCTGTGGTGGCCGGGAGTGGCCACTGCACTCCAGTCTGGGCGACAGAGTGAGACTCCAACTCAAAAAAAAAAAAAAAAAAGTGGGGTACAATTCAGGGTTAGGTATACAAATGTTCATTATGCAGGTACCCTTGTTGATGATGTGTGCCCATCCCTCCCCTAGCAGTTTCCCTCAACTGCCAATCCCATCCCCCCCTCCCCTGACAGTTTTGTTCAAGGTCTGCTTATGAGTGAGAACATACGGTACTCTGTTCTTTGTTTCTATGAAAGATCACTGAGTATGATCGACTCCAAATGCAACCAAGTTGCTGCAAAGTCCATATATTTCTCGTTCTTTATGGCTGCATAATATTCCATTGTGTATATGTACCACATTTTCTTTATCCAGTCCAGCTTCGATGGGCAACACGGTTGGTTTCATGTTTTTGCTATTGCGAATAGAGCTGCAACAAACATACGTGTGCAGGTACCTTTTTTGTAGAAGGATTTGAGTTCCCCCAGGTGTATTCTCAATAGGGGAATTGCTGGGTCATATGGAAGGTCAATTTCTAGTTCTTTCAGAAATCGCCACGTCTTCCAAAGAGGTTGCCCTAGTTTGCACTACCACCAGCAGTGTAGAAGCGTTCCTTTTTCTCCGCATCCTCGCCAGCATCTGTTGTTGCTTGTTTTATTTTAATTTAATTTAATTTTATTTATTTTTTTGAGTTGGCGTCTCACTCTGTCGCCCAGACTGGAGTGCAGTGGCCGCTCCCGGCCACCGCTGCCTCGACCTGCTGGGCTCTGGCGATCCTTCCGCCTCAGCATTCCAAGTAGCTGGAACCACAGGCGCGCGCTACCACGCCCGGCTAATTTTTTGATTTATTATAGAGATGAGGTCTCGCCAAGTTGCCCAGGCGGGTCTTGAACCTGCGGGCTCAGGCAATCCATTGATGATGGTCATTCTTACTTGCAGTAACTTTTTAAAGCTGAAACAAGTGGGAGGCGGTGGGCCACGCAGAGGAGACTGCGTCCCCACCGTGGGCCTCGGGAAGAAGAAACGACGTCAGTCACTCTGCATCCAAACTTAAAGATCCGCGGTGAGAAGGGAGGTCAGAAAGGACGTGGTGTGGCCACACATTTTTCAGAGAGGAGGCTGCTTTCCAGGCCCGCCGTCTCACCGGGATGTATCCCCACGTGCCTTCCCCAGGATCTCTGCGCTCCGCACTGTCGACGGGTGCGAGGAGCTGCCTCCAGCAGTCGGGAGCGCAGCCGCTCGTTTCCCAGGTAGGAGGAGGCCAGGCCTTTCCTCGGAACAGGATGCCATTTTCCTCCGCTTCCGCATCGCGGGTCTTGTGGGGTCTGGCTACCTTCACCGGGGCTCTACCGTCGGGGTGCGCGTGTCGGCAACTCGTGGCTCTGCAGACGCCTGCGGGGTGTGACCGGCCTGCTGCCGCCCCTGGGGGTCCCGCGTGGCTGCTGCTGCGGGCACCTGGCTTGGGAGTGCTGGGCGAGGAGCAGCTTCGGGTCTCTGGTGTGCCTATGCTTCCGTGGGCAATGTCCTGGGCTAGGCCTAGCTGCTTCTGTCCTGCGGGGTGGCTTCGAGTGTGCCTTTCTGATGAGGCTCTGCGCGCTTCTGGTGGCATGCTTCTCTTCTTTGCACTCCTGGTGTCGCCGGAAGAAACGGGTCTCTGGAGGATTGTTGGAGCAGAAGCCAGTGTAGAAGAAGCCGCACACGGGCTGTTCATTAATGGTGCCGAGAATGAAGACAAGCATGACCCTGATTATTCAGTCCCAGAAGACAGACCTGGGGCCCAGGTCAAGGCCACAAGCTTTCACCAGACTTGTCGCGGTATTCACTGGCCAGCGCCTGGTTAAAGTGAGTAAACTGCTCCTTCCTCTGGTTGCCGTTTTACCTGAGGAAAAGCTTCATGTGGGAGGGGGCTGAAGCAGACCAGCTGTCCATTTAAGGCCGGAGGAATCACAGGTGGAATTTGCCAGGCTTCCTCTCTGATATTATCGAAGAGAGGCCTGGTTTTAGCTCTGAGTCAGCTTCTGGTGGTTGGGTCCCTCAGCTGGTATAGGATTCTCCAGACCATAAGCCCATCAGTGCCCTTCTGATGACCGTCACAAGGTTTTGTCTCGGTGGACCTTCTCATTTTATCAGCTTTGTTATTTCTGCGGACCTCTGTCACCAAGAGCCTACCCGAGGGAGCAGCAAGGCCTTGGAGATGTCACAGGGATTTTGATGGGAAAGGGAGCACTGGAGCTGCTTGGGCTGGTATTCAGTGGTTTTGACCCAAGACAAGTCAGGATGGATATGGGGCTTCTTCTTTTTCATTCTCATGTCGAGTTGTGCAGTTCTTTTTAGCTCAGCATGAATAGTGAGAGAGAAACTCTGTCTTGTGCGAAAGAAACAGCCTCACAGATTATGTGAGTGACTGCTGCTCCAAGACTAAGAGAGCAACAGGAGACATATCAGGCCTGTGAGTCCACCAACGTCTTCCTGTTGAGGTTTCTCCCTTTAACCCTAAATGTTATCTTGGACTTGGACCCTCACTCTTCAGCCTGGATAGTGGCATGAACAGGAGGCAAAGCCACGCATGGTTTGTATCAGTGATGAGTCCACAGATAGAATATCTTATGCAATGTATTGAATACTGTGCATTCTGCTTTGCTGATGAGTTTGCAAAGAGAGTGGCTCATCTTTGAAGCGTCAAATCCTGCTAAAGTTCTCAAGCTGGATCATACGGTAAGCCTTTGTGGAACAAGAATCTCTCTGTTAACTCTGGTGGGAGAGATCACGTTACATGCCTGTTGACTCAGTCACTCTGATCTAAAAGTCATTCATCCCTAGAAGCAGACATATCTTCAAATTATTGTCAACTTGTTTTCTTCTGTCTTCATTCAGATTAACTTTGATTCCTAGAGGTATTTAGTCTTTCTTCCAAAGACCATAGGTACGTCAGTTAGCTTGAACAGTCTGATGTGTAACTTGCAACCAGAGTACTCAACCCCAGATGTGTTGTCTGGGAACTTTAGGATTCTCTAAAAGACTAATATGCTTAGTCCTATTTTTAGAGAATTGATCTTTGTCACAACCGGGTTCCTAGAGTTATTTCAGCAGAAGATTAGTATTCGAGAAAAGGGAAAGAACTCCTTTTCTAGTAAAGATTAAGTGCAGATAATTCTCAACTTAGGATGGGGTTATGTCCTGATAAGCCCATAGTAAGTTGAAAACATCAGAAATTGAAAATGCATATAACCTAACCTACCAAACATCATAGCTTAACCTAGCCTACCTTATACATGCCCAGAACACTTACATTAGTGTATAGTTAAGAAAAGTCATCTGACACAAACCCTATTTTAAAATAAGGTGGTGAATATCTCATGAAATGTATTGAATACTGCGCATTACATCAAAATTGTGATGGTTTTGCACCACTGTGAAGTCAAAAAATCAGAAGACATTGATAATCTGCGTGTGACATTGAATCACATTCATGGGTTACTAGGTGTTTTAGAAATCCTTAAACAGGTATTTCTAAAGAGATACCCTTTAGAAAACTATAGAGTATATGTCTTCAAGGCTGTGAGTTCTGTACTAATTATCAATATTTTAAGGTCATTCTGTATATATGGAAAATGTGCAATTTTGAGGGATATCTCATTTGCATTGGGTTAGGGAATATTTTCCAACCTCTTTCTTTATACTCTGAAGTGTGGTGTTTATGAAATTGTTATTTTAAAATGCAGATTTCTGTGGACTAGATTTTTAAAATGTGGTACATGTACACAATGGAATATTATGCAACCATAAAGAAGGACAAAATTATCAACTTTACAGCAACTTGTATGGATTTAGAGTCTATCATACTCAGTGATCTATAAAAAAACTGTGTACCATATGTTTTCACTCATAAGCAGACCCTGAACATTTAACATAATACTATAAGAAAGAGATTGACAGTAGCAGGATACTGCCAGGGTAGGGGGTGAAGTTGGGACACAACATCAATAAGGGTACCTGATCTCAAAACAGGCGAAGTGGGTATCAAAGGGAGGTCTAAACTTTATCTGTACGACGACCATTTATGTACCTAATCCTGATTGCACCCTACATATTTAAAAGAAATAAATAAAAATAAGAAAATAAACATGCAGATTTCCAATCAGTTTATTGCTCATTTACTGACCAAAAGGGAAAATATGAAACACAGAAAAGGAAAAATAAGCTTCCTTTTATACTAAAAAAAGAGAATTGAAGAGTTTAGCAAGGTACCAGATATAAAATCAACATTAAAAAAAAAATTGGATTTCTACATGCTAGTACTAACTAGTTAGAAAATACAATATAAAGGTGCCTTATAAAATAGTACAAAAATATATTCATGAAAAAGCAAACTAAAATATGTGTGATACCTGTATAGGGAAAATTATATAACTTTACTGAAAGGTTTTCAAGAGTCCCAATAAATAAAAATGTATATCATGTTCATGAATTAGAAAGCTCTTATCAACATCAATTAGATCCTGGTTCTCCCCAATCAAATTATAGATTCAATACAATTTTTATTAAAATTCTAACATTGCCAGGCTTGGTGGCTCAGCCTGTACTCCCAGCACTTTGGGAGGCCGAGGCGAGTGGATTGCCTGAGCCCAAGGCTTCAAGACCAGCCCAGGCAACTTGGAGAGACCTCATCTCTATAATAAATCAAAAATTAGCCAGCCATGGTAACATGGGCCTATGGTTCCGGCTGCTTGGAAGGCTGAGGCGGAAGGATCGCCAGAGCCCAGCAGGTCGATGCTGCGGTGGCCATGAGTATGCCACTGCACTCCAGCCTGGGTGTCAGAGTGAGACTCCAACTGAAAAAAAAAAATTGTAATATTTTAAAGGGGTGTGTGTGTGTGTGTGTGTGTGTGTGTGTGTGTGTGTGTGTGTTGAACTGTTCCATTACTCTGGCTGCATGAAAAATCACCTGAACACTCACTGGCTTAAAATGACAGCAATATATATTTTACTCATGAATCGGCATTTTGGGCTGGACTCGGTGGGAACCTCGTGATTCTGCTCTGGGAAACATCCCAGCAGTTGGGATTGCTTGAAGCAGGGTGTTGGAAGTACCTGAAACTCTGCCCGTTCATCTGTTTGGCGCCTGGCCTGAAGACTGGAACAGTTGATGTTGAAACAGATAGGGCTTCTTGGATGTCTCTATTTCTATACTTTCTCTCCATGTGATCTCTCATCACTGTTGCTTTAAGGTTGCCAGACATCTTACATATCAGCTCAGGACTCCTGAGGTGCATTAATGGGATGCCGAGCCAGGTGAAAGCTTGAGCAGTTTTTATGACTCAGTCTTAGAAGAGCTTTATCACTTCTGTCATAAGTACACGGATACCCAGATTCAAAGGGCGGGGCACTCTTGATAAAGGAGTGTCAATGTGAGGTTGTGAAAAGAGCCTGTGGGATGAGATAAATTAGTGGAGCCATTTCTGAAAAATATGCTCGACAACAAGATCCTATAATTTGTATGGGAAACCAAAAAAGTCATAATTAGCCAAAATATTTTTGAGGAAGAAAATGCCAAGACTAATTATAATACAGGAATACAGTGTGTCATGTAGATAAATTGGCAAGATAACATAAATTTATAGGCTACACACACACATACATACATACATACATCTACATGTGTATTTTTAAAATATGGAACGTATGTGTGTGTGTATATATATACACACACATATAAAATACATGAGAAATATATAAGAAGAAATGAAATTGAAGCCTAACCCATCCCATAAACAAAAATCAATTTCAGATAGATCAAATTTCTGGAAAAGATACTCTGACTTATCCCTACTCATAAACATTTTTTTCTGTTTCTCCTAAATATTAAAAAAACAATTTAAAGAGAGTACAATCAATTTATTTTTATCTTCTATCATTGTTAATTTTCTTGCTCTCTGACAGTTGTCCTAAGGCAAACTACTTTGCGTCCTCACCTGAGCGGTATTTAATTCAAACAACTGAAATGCCACTTATGTTAATTGTCCTAAATCATTGTGTCAGAAAGGAAAAAATGAACTTACGGCCTTGCCTTTCTTATTTTCTCTCGCTTCCTGACAAGACACTGAGGAAAGGATGAAAACTGTGTATAAAAATATTGCCGATCTTACAGTCTACTACCACTTAATTAAATCGTGAGTTTTGTTTTAGTCTTTTTTCTTTCCTCAGTTGGTAATAACAGGTAGAGATGAGGTAGATGTTTTGTGTGCCTTTGGTTTGTTCACAAAGATTCTAAATTTGTAAGAACCTACTTGCATTTGGCAAGCATTGCTGTCAACAGCTAGACTATCCAAGCTTCTCAAAGGCTAACATTAGCTGGATTTTTCCAAGAAAAATCAAAGATACATCCTGTGAACCTTCACTGACTCTTGGCTCTGCATGTATTTTTATTTATTCGTTTGCTCATCCATTCCTAATTCGCTTTAAATGTGCTTATCTGTATCACTATATGGTAACCTAGGATATACCAGGGCCTCTTATTGATTCTGCATTTTCATTGATTCTGCATAAACAAAATGCAAATTTTTTTCTTGTGAGATTGAAATACAAGTGAGTGGAAACAGAAAATAATAATACAAATAATAAATAAATTTAATCCATCAAAAGTTAGAAGATGATAAATGCTATGGGGAATAAGAAGATGACAGAAGCGTTGGGGAGCTGGTGTCAACTAAGTTTCTGAAGGTCACTCAGTCAGAAGACAGCTGAAAGATTGGAAGCAGATGAGCCAAGGTGTATTGACTTTTCTTGGCGTTTAGAAATGGTGATGAAGATCACTCAGCTGGCAAACCTTAGGCTCACCATCCTGCTTATCCTTCCGAAATGTCCACCGTCTGTTCCCTCGGTCCCACACAACAAATTGTGTAGTAATGGAAAGAGCAAGTGTTTCAGAATCAGAGACTCGACTTCTAGCCTTATCTCCAAAATTTAGTCCCATATTCCTAGGCAAGTTACTTGACTGTCCTCACTTTCATTTACCCATCTGCAAAAAAGAAATTAGTGCAGCATATCTTTTTTTTATATGATTGGGCTTGTTATTAGTTGTATGTGATATCAAGCAGCTGTGTAATTCATGCAATTTTATACTACCTTTATGTTTCTTGAAAATATTTTCAGGATTAAAAATGATAAACAGGGGAGGGAGGGGCACACTTCATCAACAAGGGTAACTGCATAATGAAAATTTGTATACCCAACCCTGAATTGTACCCCAAATCTTGAACACAAAAATAAAAAATATATAGTCATAAAAAATGATAAGCATAATAACAGTTTCAAGAAATCTTACAGGTGAAAAAAGTAAGTAAAACTATATTCATTGCCTAGCTAACTCAAGTTAAAAATAATGTTTAACTTGTCATTGCATTCAGTTAGATTATTGAGTGTCTACTGTCAGCTCTAAATTCTGGAAATTCAAAGAAATTCAAAATTTATCCTTTCTTACATTATTTAGAATTTGGGAAAGAGGCAAAGCTGCAGTCAATTATAATGTGATAAATGCAAGAATGGAGTAAATACTAGACTTATAGAAGTACAGAAAACTACCTAAATCTGCCTGAGAGAGTTTGAGGGATATTTCAAAGAGGAGGTAAAATTGAGCTGCAATTTGAATACAACCATTAGTTCAGCAGACTGGCACACAAAAAAATACATTTTAAAGGGGAAAACAGGTTCACTAGAACCAAGCTATAAGAAAGTTTAATTTGGGGGAGCACTTCAAGAAATTTTCTTTGATAAGAGCAAAAGATATAGAGGGAGACCAACAAATAAAGACAGATAAGTCAAGGTCACATCCCAGGCACTATTGTCTTTACCTTAGGCATAGCATAAGGAAATGACATGGTCAGTTTTGCAATAAGGTTCTGCCACCCTAGTGGTCATATAGAAAATGATGAGACTGGAAGAAGAGAGATAAAATGCTATTGCTAACAGCACAAGTGAGAAATTATGAAGGCCTAAATTAATAAGAGCAGCAGGTTAACTGCAGTCATGGGATAGGCATGAAAGGTGCTTACAAAATAGAATCAGTGAGTCAAGGATAACTCCCAGGCTTCTGGATAAATTCTGGTTGACAGTCTTCTAGTTAGGACATTTGCTTAGGTGAGATAGGACAAAAAACTAAGGATATAATCATGAGAAATTCCAGTGTTAAGAAACAAAGAAGGAGAGAGAAAGTCCTAGAAGAAGTTTGAGTTAAACTAATATGAACCTAATAGAAGAAATGCCAACAGACAGTGATATCATAAAAGCCAAAAGAAAAGAAGTATTCAAGAAAAAAAGAGGTCAAAGACAAATGCAAATAAAGGGTAAGTAAAATAGATACCAAAAAGTGTCCATTGAATTTGCTAGTTAAAAATGTGTTAATAAAGTTTCAAGTGACAAAAAACAAAATCAGATGGGCTTAAGCAAACCAGTATAATTCACATGACTGATACATTTAGAAGCAGAACTGGAAATTTAAACACTTTCATCATTATGGTGACTCTCCACCTCTCAGCTCTGCTTTTCTCTGCTTATTTCATGGCCTTTCCTGGTTTTAAGAAATTGTTTCTCACCTCTCTTCCATCTTCAGGCTTACATTCTTTCAACTCTAAGTCCTGTAGAAAAAAAAAATTCTTTTAAACAATGCAGGTGTTTACCCTGCAATTGAGTCTCTGTGGGTCTGTCTATTTGGCTTGACTTTTTTCATAAGCCTGTTGCTGAAACAACCAATTACCATTTGGATAGGCTGGGTTTCAGTAACATGCCCTTCTTAAGTGGATTAACACATTGGAATGTAAACTCTATTAGAGAAGAGAGGCTAGAATAGAGATTCTGGAATGATAATCTGACAGTTGATAAGTGCTCAGTAACTAATTGTTAAGGGTTCCAGTTCTGGCTATGGAAGATTATCTAATACCAGACCAATTCAACTACCAAGGAAACCTATGAGGAGGACTGGAGAAAACTGGGTTGAAAATGCATAATATTTACACACCCCAGAAAGTTTCAAAGATACTTTAGTGGCCATCCCATAAAAGTAAAGAAAGGCAAAGAGGTAAGACCTATATTTTGCACTATTTTTTCTCAAATTATTTGCCAATTCACAAGTAGAAGCTAAGATCTTGGCCAGGAAATTAAGATAAGCTTTCAGAAGTCTTACAGAACTAAGAAGACAAACTTTGAAATTTAGGAGATACTAAAGTGAAGAAATCCAGTAATACTCCCAGATAGCTACACTTTATAATAAGTGCGGAGTAGAGAAATACCAAGGATTTTTAAAACTAGTCAATTTCAGGTCTGACACATAAAGAGTTCAGAAATTGTCATTTCTGATACTTGATCAAATTTATATTTATAAAATACTTTATTCAACAACAACAGAATATACATTCTTTTGAAATGGAATTTATTTCTTAGAACAGTTTTTGATTCACAGCAAAATGAAGCAGAAAGTACAAGGATTTCCTGTATACCTTCTGCTTGCCCGCAACACGAACAACCTCCCCCATCACTGACATCTTCCACCAGTGGTTGGATTGTTTGTTACAGTTAATAAACCTACGTTGACCCATCCTTATCCTCCAATGTTCGTAATGCACACCTGGACTTACTCTTGATGTACCTTTTATAGGGAGTGTCCATAAATTGAACAGAATTATCATGACATAAATCCACCCCTTCAGTGTTATTCAGAATAGTATCACTGCCCTGAAATCCTCTGTGCTCCACCTAGTCATCCCTCCCTCTCCCCAGTCACTCATTGGCTGACCTTTGACTGTCTCCATAGTTTGACCTCTTCCAGAAGGTCTGACTTTTTTTACTTAGCGATATGTATTTAAGTTTCCTCCAGGTTTTTTCTGTTAGGGTGCAGATGGGGTGAGGGTGGATGGAGAGGCACAGGGAGGTGCAGCACTGCCAGAGCCACCAAGTCAGAGGTGCGCACTGGCAACCCAGCGGTCCAAGTAAATTCAAAGAATTGCAGCCCACAGAGGTGCGAAAAGAAAAGATTTATTTCAGAAAAGTTCACCCCCCCCCCCCCACAGACAGGGAGTGGGTCTACACTCTAGGTGAGTGTGGCATTGTAGCCCCCCAAAGCCCTGGCTTAAATCCTTTTCTTGGAGATGTTGCACGTGACTGCCATGACTTCCTTATCGACCACCTGTGGATGTCTTGAAGATCTTGTGACACAGAGACCCATTAATGTCCACCCACATTATCATAGCCCCTAGAGAAGGGCGTGGTAAGGATTCGAATGCTCCTGCACCTTCCCAAATGACATTCCTTAGAGCTAGTGGAGGGTGCACCTCCCCTTACTAGGTATTCCCAGTGGGTAGCTTCAGGGGATCCTTGGCTTCCCTGTAGATAGTGCCCAATTTACTGGAAGATCGAATCCCCACCTGCTGCCCCTCTGAGTGGTCATAACTTGTAATTACAAGTTTCATGACTTTTACAGTCCTTGCCCAATGCATGATGTCTTAGGCCTTGTCAATTCCCTTTACTCTAGGCAAGCTTGATTGCCACTATGAGATACCTCTGATACCTGGAAGTCTGTTGCTGAAAAGACAAAGTCGGCAAAGTTAATTTTACCTAAAGTGTGCATTTCTCCAAAAGCATAGCTTCTACTTTCTCATCATTGCATCAGGGTTTAAGAACATTATGAAAAATGGCTTCTCACTCTCGGTCTGCCCTTTCATTTTCATGGCTTGAAGGTGCATTTTTATAGCCCTGGAAAATATTTATTGTCTGAATACATCCCAGTCTGTTTATACATGCACCTGCTGAGGAGCATCTGATTTGCTTTCAAGTTTTGGCAATTATAAATAAAGCTGCTATAAACATCTCTCTGCAGGTGATGTGTGGACATAAGTCTCCAACTCCTTTGGGTAAGCACCCAGGAGTACAATTGCCGGATTATATGCTTGTGATTATGTTCAGTTTTGTAAGGAACTGTCTTCTGAAGTTGCTGTGCCATTTTGCATCCTCACCGGCAACAAACGAGAGTCCCTGTTGCTCCAGATCCTTGTAGCATTTGGTATTGTCAGTGTTCTGAATTTTGGACATTCTAGTAGGTCTGTAGTGACCTCTCATCACTGCTTTAATTTGCTTTTCTCTAATGATATATAATATGGAATGCCTTTTTAGACACTCATTTTCCAACTTTTTATCTTATTTGGTGAAGTGTCCGTTAAATTCATTGGCCCATTTTAATCAGGTTGCTTGTTGTCTTATTACACATTCTTTTTCAATAACTCACAAAATGTATATGATGATAGGCTATATCCTGGTCCATAAAACAAACTTCAATAAATGTAAAAGAATTGAAATCACACAGCAAGTGCTACCAGACCACAGTGGAATCAAATGAGAAATAAGTAATACAAAGATACAGAAAATTTCCAAATACCTGGTCACTAGAAGTTGTCACACACTTATAAATAATCTGTGAGTCAAAAAGAAAGTTTCAATGAAAAAAATTTAAAATATATTGAAATGCATTAAAATGAAAATGCAGCATAGCACATTTGTGAGAGTAAACTAAAGCACTAAAGTCAGCTAATTACAATGCAAAGTTATAATGCTGTAATGGAGTGGAAAATGCATAGCAGTAAATGCTTATGTAACAGAAGAAGAAAAGTCTCAAATCAATCATCTAAGCTCTCATTTCAAGCACATGGAAAAAGAAAAGCAAAACAAATACAAAACAGCAGAAGGAAGCAAACAATACAAAGCAGAAATCAATAAAATTGCAAACAAGAAAATAACAGAGAACATCAATGAAAAAGCTGTTTCTTTGAAAAGTTGAATAAAATTCACAAGTCTCTTTCAAGACTGAAAAGGAAAAGAAGATAGAAGATGTACATTACCAATATCAGGAAAAAAATGGGGCATATCACCAGCACTCTCTCAGACATCAACATAATAATAGGGTGATACTATAAACAACTCCACATCCATAAATTTGACAATGTAGATAAAATGAATAGATCAGTTCCTCAATAAATATAAATTACTACAACTTAGTAAGAAATGGACCCACCTCATCAACAAGGGTACCTGCATAATCAACGTTTGTATACCTAACCCTGAATTGTACTCCACATCTTTAAAATAATACAATTTTTTAAAGAAATGGATCATTTGAATAGTTTCATAACCATTAAGAAAAACAAGGGGTGATACAGGATCACCACTACTGAGCAGCAGACTGGTGCCTCTCTCACCAAGAACAACAGAGAGAGAGACTCAGCAGCTGATAGAGATACCTCAAACACTTTTGGACAGGTGAAACTCCCTGCACAAAGCAAAGGTCTCTGTGAATGCATAGAGACAAGAAGGCCATGGCAGACTCAGGAATCAGGACACCCCATCCCACGCTGTGCACCAGACTCACATAGGAACTGAAGTCCTGCCTGCCAGATGAAAGTGGGTGGGAGAGTTAAAGATGCTTGGTGATGATTCACCCCCTCCCAGCTGTGCATGGATCATTGGTCCCACATGGGAGGAGACCTGGGCAGGGCACAGGGGCAGGCGACTGCAGCCCAAGCAGAATGGGACCAAGACTTGAGCTGGGTGAGCCTCCATGAGTTCAGAGTCCCACCAGACTGTGGCATACATGTAGAGAGGACCTGCCTGCAGAGTGACTTCAAAGTTGCACTATCAGTCTGCATTATAACTGGCAATGAATGAGAGTCTCTGTTGCTCCTGTGGCCACCTCTCCAACCAGATCAGGAAGAAACATCTCCAAATCCTGGATCTCTACAGGGCTGTGACTGTCCCCTCCATCATGACAGACAGCTCACTCTTTTCAAGAGCAAAGTACAGACCTGAACAGAGAAGGAGCAACACGAATAAACCACAGATGGGAAATGGATACCCATCCCCCCTCACTCTCCAAGTGCTAGCAACAAAGCTAAAAGTTGGTCTGACCAGTTTAGCAGCAGGAGAGAAAATCCACAGTGGCAGAAACTTGCCATAAGGTGGGCCAAGAAGCAGAAGTAAATATCACTCCTTCTCTCACTGAGTGACATATATTGAACCATGGAAAGGACCCTAGAACAGAGGGTAATTGAATAGGTTCAGATCAATGAATCAATAGAAGAATTATAAAGAGCAAAGAGAGGACTGACCCAAACGAGGAAAAATCACCAAAAAAAAAAAAAAAAAAAAATACAGGCAGCCCTCAGAGTTCTAAAGAGACAGTGACTGAAAAGCAGATGTCCGAGCACAAACAATGGAAACCTCCCAATACGACCTGAGACAGATGACAACTATAGAAATCAGAGATTGGATGACAATAATGAATAGGAACCAAGATAAACTAGAAATGGAACTCACTGAAGTCATACAGGAAATAAAAGCAGAGTTGGTCAATGTCAAAAATGCCTATTTTTTGAAATAATGGAAATGAAAGACTTCATCGTGGAAGTTGAGAGCACAGTGACAAGCACAAGAAGTAGGGTCAACTAGGAAGAGGAAAGAATCTCAGAGCTTGAAGACCAAAACATGGAATTAACCCAGTCTGTTAAAAACATTTTTAAAGGCTCAAAAAAATGAACAAAGCCTGTGGAGATGTGGTACTAAATGAAGAAACCAAATCTTCAACTGATTGGTGTCCCTGAAGCAGAAAAGAAAATGGAAAGCATCATAGAAGAAGCATTCCATGAGTTCATTCAAGGAAATATCTCACATCAAGCAAGAGAGATGATAATTCAAACACAAGAAATTCAGAGAACCTCTGCAAGGTATCATAAGAAAAGACCATCCCCAAGGAGCATAGCAATCTACCTTCATAAAATAAGCATGAAAGAAAAAATTATAAAGGCAGCAAGAGAGAAAGGTTAGACTACCTACCAGGGAAGACCCATTAGAATCGCTCCAGACTGATCTGCAGAAACACTACAAGCCAGAAGGGACTGGATTCCAATTTTTAACATTCTTAAAGATAAACAATTCCAGGCAAGAATTTCCTACTGAACCAAGCTATTCATCAGTGATGGGAAACTAAAATCAGTCCCAGACATTCAATCCCTAAGAGAACATGCTGCTTTCAGTCCAGCCCTTCAGGAGATGCTTAAGAAAGTGTTGAACACAGAAACAAACAAACAAAACAAACAAACAAAAAATGATCTTACCCACCACAAAAGTACAGGCAAGTACAGAGTTAACAGAACATGCAAAGCACTTACAAAAATGAAAGCACACACATATATAAATATAAAAGCAAAAAGAAAACAAAGCAACCCCCTAAGAGCCCTATGACAGAGATAAACTCACATTTCAATAACCGATGTGAACACAAATGTAATAAATGTGTCACTGAAGAAACATAGAATGACAAAGTGGATAAGAATCCATGATTCAACAGTCTACTGCCTCCAGGAAACTCATCTCACTGCAAAGGACATCCACAGGCTCAAAGTTGGAGGCTGGAAAACAATAATTCAGGCAAACGGAAAACAGAAGAGGGCAGTAGCCATTCTGATATCAGACAAAGCATGTTCATACCACCAAAAGTTAAAAAGAACATGGAAGGAAACTACAAAATGATAAAAGATCCAACCTACCAGCAGGAAATAGCCATCCTAAACACATATGCACCCAACACAGGAGCACCAGTTTTTATAAAACAATTACTAAGTAAGCTAGGAGAGGACATTGGATCTCAAACAATCATAATTGGAGACCTAAACACCCCACTAACAGCTTTAGATAGATTGTCGAGGCAAAAAACCAACAAGAAGATCTGGAACCTTAACTCAATGCTCAATCAAATGGATTTACTAGATGTCTACACAATACTCCACTCAACATCGACAGAGTATACATTTTACTCATCAGCACATGGAACATACTTCAAAATTGATCACATTCTCAGACATAAATCAAATGTGAACAAATTTCAAAAGATTGAAATAACACCATGAATCTTCTCAGATAGAAGTTGAATAAAAATAAATATCACCTCCAACAAGATTCCCCCAAAACACACAACGACATGGACACTAAATAATATGCTGCTGAATGACTTCTGGGTCAACACAGAAAACAAGACTGAAATAAAAATATTCCTGGAAACAAACAAAAAAATGACACATCCTATCAGAATCTCTGGGATGCCATAAAATCAGTGTTAAGAGGAAAATTCATAACTTGCATGCACACATTAAGAAAATATAAAGATCACAAGTAGACAACCTAATGACACACCTAAAGGAGCTGGAAAGGCAAGACCATCTAGGTCTTAACTTCAGTAGAAGAATCCAGACCACTGAGACAAAATAGTTGCAGAATATAGAAGACAAAAATACCATAGAAAAGATCAACAAGACAAAAAGCTTGTTTTTTGAAAGGATAACCAAGATTGACAGTCCCCTGGCCAGCTTGACTAAAATAAAGAAAGAAAGTTTAAATAAACACAATTGAAAATGCAAAAGGTGAAGTCACAACTGTCTCTGAAGACATTCAAATATTATCAGAGATTACTATAAAAACATGTATGCAAATATACTAGAAAACCTAAAGAAAATGGAAGACTTTCTGACATCATGCAACTTCCCAAGGTTGAAACAAGAGGAAGTTGAAATGCTAAACAGACCAATAACTATCCAGGAAATCAACTCAGTTATAAGAAATTTCTCTGCCAAAAGAGCCTTGGACCACATGATTTCCTAGCTGAATTCTTCAAGCCATAAAAGGAGGAGCTGACAACAATCTTATCGAAAGCATTTCAGACAATTGAGAATGACAGAACTTGCCCCAGTTCATTTTATTAAGCTAATATCATACCGATACTCAAACCTGGCAAAGATCCAACAATAAGAGAATTACAGGCCAATCTTCTCCTTGATGAACATAGACACAAAAATTGTCAACAAGATTCTAGCAAATTGGATCCAACAATGAATCTCAAGGATCATCCATCATTACCAGGTGGACTTCATTCCTGGGATGCAGGACTAATTCAACACTCACAAGACCATAAATGTAATTCGGCATATTAACAGTTGTAAAACAAAGAACCACATGATTATATCATTAGATGCAGAAAAGACATTTGACAAAAACCAGCATCCCATCCTTATACAAATCTTTGAGCACCTAGCCATAGAAGAAACATTCCTCAAAATAGTAAGAGCCATCTATAACAAGCCCACAGTCAATATTTTGCTCAATGGACTGAAGTTGGGAGCATTTTCCCTGAAAACGGGAACAAGACAAGGATACCCACTCTCAGTGCTGCAAGCCTTAGCCAGAGCAGTAAGGCAAGAGAAGGAAATCGGGGTATCCAAATAAGAAAAGAGAAAGGTAAGCTATTCCTCTTGTGAATGATATGATTCTATATCTTGAAAACCCTAAGAAGTTTGTCAAAAACCTCCTCACACTGATAAGCAACTTTGGTAAAGTCTGGGGATACAAAATCAGTGTGCAAAAGACAATTGTATTTGTATACACAAGCAACAAACAGCCAGAGAACCAAATAAAAAGCACAATACCATTCACAATAGCCACCCTTCCAAAAAAGAAATATCTTGGCATTCACCTAACCAGAGAAGTAAAAGATCTTTACAATGAAAACTACAAAGTGCTGCTCAAAGAAATCAAGGGTGACACAAATGGAAAACCATTCCATTCTCCATGAGTCAGAAGAATCAATATTGTCAAGATGTCCATCCTACCCAGTCTATAGATTCAATGCAATACCCAAAAAATTACAAACATCATTTTTCTCAGACCTGGAAATGACCAATACAGAAATTCATATGGAAACAAAAAAAGAGCACGAATGGCTAAAACAATCCTTAGTAAAAGGAACAAGACAGGGGTTATCACACTTCCAGACTTTAAACTTTATTATAAGGCTACAGTAGCCTGGTATTGATACAAGAATAGGCACATAGACCAGTAGAACAGCAAAGACATTCCAGAAGCAAAAACAAAGTCTCTCATCCAACTCAGCTTCGACAGTCACCATTTTTTGGCAACCAATGGGGAAAGCAGAATCATATTTAGCAAATGGTGCTGGGAAAACTGGATTACCACATGCAGAAGAATGAAAGTGGACCTCTATGTATCACCTTATTAAAAAAAAAACCCAAAAGGATCAAAGACATACACATAAAACCTCAAACCATAAGAATCCTAGAAGAAAATGTAGGAAGCAATCTTATGAAGAATATCGGAGTAGGCAATGAATGCTTGACCAAGTCCCCAAAAGAGAATGCCATAAAAGCAAAGATAGACAAATGGAACCTCATCAAACTGAAAAGCTTTCTCACAGCAAAAGAAACAAACAAGGGAATAAAAAGACAACCCACAGAATGGAAAAAAAAATATTTGCCATTTATGTATGTGACAAAGCCCTAACATCCAGAACCTATAAGGAACTCAAATGACCTGAAAGGATAAAAACAAACAATTAAAAAAATGAGCAAAGGGCATGAACAGATACTTCGGAAAAGATAACATACAAGCAGTCAATGTACAAATGAAAAAATACTCAGCCTCACTAATCATCAGAGAAATGCAAATTAAAACTATGAGATACCATCTAACCCTGGTAAGGATGGCTATCATTAATAAGTCAAAAAACAACAAATGCTGGCATGAGTGTGGAGAAAGAGAACGCTTCTTCACTGTTGGTGGGTGTGCAAGCTAGTTCAACCTCTTTGGAAAACAGTGTGGCAATTTTTTTTTTTAAGTTGGAGTCTCACTCTGTTGCCCAGACTGGAGTGCAGTGGCTGCTCCTGGCCACCACAGCCTCGACCTGCTGGGCTCTGGCGATCCTTCCACCTCAGCCTTCCAAGTAGCTGGAACTACAGGCGTGCTCTACCACGTCTGGCTAATTTTTTTTTTTTTTTTTATTGTAGAGATGAGGTCTTGCCAAGTCACCCAGGCGGGTCTTGAACCGGTGGGCTCAGGCAATCCACTCACCTCAACCTCCCAAAGCGCAGGATTACAGGCTGAGCCACTGAGCCCAGCGGCAATTTTTAAAAGAACTAAAAATTGAGCTTTCATATGATCTAGCAATCCCTATTCTGGGAATGTACCCAGAGAACATAAATCACTCTACCAAAAAGACACATACACATGCATGTTTATTGCCACACTATTCACAATAGCAAACACATGGATCCAACCCTACTGTCCATTGAAAATGGAATAGATAAAGAAAATGTGGTAGATTAACACAATGAAATATTACACAGTCATAAAGGAGAACAAAATCATGGATCTTACAGCAAATTGGATGGGTTGGAGTTCATCATACTAAGTGATCTATCACAGAAACAAAGAACTGAATACTATATGTTCTCAATAATAAGTAGGTCCTGAACATTAGTCACACTAGCACAAGGGTGGGGCCAGCAGTCACTGGGCACTGCTAGAGGAGGGAGGAGAGGAGGAAGGTAGGGGGAATGTGACAAGATAAAGGGTACCTGGTCCACTACCAGGGAGAGTGAGGGCCAGTTTGAAGCACAAACATTACCTGCATGCAGCCTACTTATGTAGTTAATCCTCACTTGTACCCCACATCTCTAGAATAAAATAAAATGCAATAAAGAAAAGCAAATTCATAGCTTAAAAATTTTAAAACCAGAAATCACTAGCCCATGTGGTTTCATTGGAAAATTCTATGGACCATTTAAAGAATAGTTAACCCGTTTCTACACATACACTAATGAAAGAAGTTCTAAATAAATGGAGAGACATACCATGTTTAGGCATTAGAAGGCTCAATGTAGTAAATATATAATTTTTTCCCAAACTGACACATCAAATGATACATCAAATGTTAATGAGAAACATTGTTTTTCACCATGTAAAATGGTATAGCCACTGCAGAAAATAAATAATGTTGCTATTTATTACAAACTCAACATGTAACAACATGTAACTAGTAATCACATCAGCAGAGAAATGAAAACTGATGTTCACACACATGCACACACACATGCCTATTCCAAAATGTTTGTAACATCTGATTTATAATAGCCAAAAATGTGAAACTACCCAGATATCTTTTGCAGGTGAATGGTTAAACAAAATGTAGTAACATCCATGTTATGGAATATGACACAGGAATAAAAAGGAACAAAATTAATATAGCAACAATTTAAATAACTCTCCAGAGGATTATGTTGAGTGAAAAAAAGCCAGTCTCAGAAAGATTTATACTGCATGATCCCACTTATATATCCCGCTTTCTTGAAATGACAAAATTATAGAAATGAAGAGCATATTAGTGGTTTCCAGGAGATAAGGAGGCTATGAGGGCAGCAGGAAGTGGAGATGGCTATAAAAGGCAACATAGGGGATCCTTGTGGTGATGGAAATGCTCTGTATCTTGACTGTATCAATAGGTATATCCTGGTTGTTAGATTGCACTATGATTTTGCAAAATGTTATCTTTGGGGAAAACTGGGGAAAAAGATCTATGAGTGCTCTCAGTATTAGTTCTTATATCTGCATGTAAATCTATAATTATCTCAAAATGAAAATTTTAATTAAAAATGAATAAATTAGTAGGTAGGGCCAAAATGAAGAAGTGAAGACACTGCAATATTGCAGCACTCTGTAAACAAGCCTATATGGAGAAACAGACCTGAGGCCTTGGGGATTGACCTGAAAACCCAAGCTGAGATATGCCTGATGGTTACCTGAGAATGCAGAGGATGGACAATTCCAATCCCCAGACACCCCTGGAAGCAACCCTGATGTGACAACAGGAGAGTGCCTTAGGAGACAGAGGGGTGAAGAAAACAACAGCTTTTCTTCTTTGCACACTTTATGTCGGCCTCTGCAATCTCAGCCAAGGGAAAGACTGCTGGGAACCCCCTCCCACAGCCTTCTTGCATGAGTTGTGCATAAAGGACTGCACTGGATGAAGACAGAGGCACTGATGAGTCCTATGTGCAACCCAGGAAACCCCAGTTCCCAGGACTCCTGCCCAAAGCCACCAACCTCCCCATGGAAAGGGAAACACCCAGCAAGGGTGGTCTGTACTGCACGAATGTGCTCCCTCCCTCCCTATCCTGCCCCCAAGCAGGGATGATATGATCAATTTGGGGAAATTTTACTGGTGCCCAGGGAGTCCTCATAGCCCTAGGTCAGGGCATCAGAAGTGCCTTGCTCTCATGAGGCCACCATTGTGATGACGGCCCAACCCACAGAACAGGGCAGGATAAAAGAGGCAAGCGTCACTGCACAGCATTGCAGTCCCATCCACCCATGGACAGAGGAAGAAATAACAACCCCCCATTCTTTCCTTCTACCCTTGGGTGAAATGGGGAGTTCTGGCAGAACTCCCAAGAAAGCCAGGAGGAAGCCAGTCCACACCCCCAAGAGATCCTGAGCCAGAATATAGCCTCTGGACCCTCCCTGGCTGCCTGCCAACTCTGCTGACAGACATTCAATCTGAGGAGGCACTCCCTCTGTAGCCTGTTTCAAAGGGAGAGGAAATAATCTAAAATAGAAAAAATGAAAATACAGAACATTTCAACCAACAACCGCAGAATATGCATTCTTTTTATCAGCATGTGGAACATACTCCAAGATTGATCATATACTTGGACATAAATCAAATACAAACAAATGCCAAAAGGTTGAGATCATATTAAGCATTGTCTTAGACCAAAGTGTAATAAAAATAAATATCATTACCAACAGGAACCTCTCAAAACAAACAAATGCATGGAAATTAAACAACATGCTTCTGAATAACTTTTGGGTTAACACAGGCATCAAGGAAGAAACAAAAAGATTCTTAGAAACAAATGAAGTTTGGACTATGTGAGTCCCAGTGTGAGTGAGTGTATGAAAAATTTTGCATATGTGTCAGTGAGTAAGTGGGCTTGTGAGTGGCTAACTGAGTGGAAACTCAGAAGCAAGTGGCCAGGGCTCTCCTGGTAAAGTAGCTGGTGCTGCAACTACTCTGCTTGGTCCCTAGTGCTTCCCAGGGTACAGAAGCCCAGCGCCATTTGTTCAAACCAACAAAGGCCTTCCCAGGAGGAAGCTGGTGGGAGAGATTGACTGAGTGGGGGCTTGGGAGCAAGCAGCCAGGTCTCTCCTGGTTCTGCAGCTGGTTCTGCAGTTGCTCTACTTGGTCCCTAGCACTTCCTGGAGTGCAGAAACTGAATGCCACTTTTTTAAACCAACAAAAGCCTTCCTGGGAAGAAGCCACCAGGAGAGACTGCCAGCTCCAAGCTCTGCTTCACCACTGCAGTGGGAGAGAATGCCAGTTCCAGGCTCTGTCTCACCACTGCAGCACCTGGTCAGAAACTGGCAGCAAGGGCTGCAGAGGGAGCACAGTGAGGGAGCCCAGAGGCAGAGCACCCCTGGCGAAGACAAAAGAGGCTCCCTGCCACCATTGTTAAAATGGGACAGGAAGTACTCCACCTTGCTCACCACTGAGCAGTAGACTCAATCTCTGTGACCCATGGATCAACTACTCGGGGGTTGACCATGACCAAAGAAAATATCTTGAAAGCACAAACTCCAGAGGGACAGGACTGCTGCTGGGTCTCAGGTGTCCCATCCCCTACCCTGATTCAGTCACAGGGCAAAGGGAGTGGCCAGAAAAGGATGAGGAAGATCTTCAAAGAGATCAGAGATGAGTCCAGGGCTGACCCAACCTCCTCCTCCCCAGCAATCCTCTGAACCTCAGACCATATGACTGGGGTCCAACTGAAAGAGACAAACACAGAAGCAGCCTGGACATCAGCCACAATAGGAGGACTCCACTCCAGGATAAGCCTGGCTGGGGTGTATCTCCCCAACAGAGGGGATTCCCCTGACCATACTAGAGTGGGAGGGGAGGACTGCAGCCTCATCATCCCCAACTGCTTCCTCCTCTTTCCCAGGGTCAGACACTGGGGAAATTGTGAATGTGACTGAAGCTCTGCAGGAGACAGAAGAGAAGCATCTGAGAGGAACAATTAAAGAACCTGCCATAAGAGGGCAGGATTTTTTGGGGGGGAGTCTGTTTGTTCGTTTTTTAAATTTTTAAAAATAATTTTCCTTTGTACATGAATGTGTATGTGAAGGCTTGATCAACATCCCCCAATTTTTTTTTTCTTTTTCTTTTTTTCTGTTTATGTGTATATGTGAATGCTTGAGGGTTCATCTTTCAGTTTTTGTTGTTGTTGTTGGTTTGCTTTTGCTTTTTTGTTCTCCTTTTTAGTTTAATGTGTGTGAATATATGTGAGGGTTCCATTTGAATTCCTATTGTTCCCTCTCTTTTCTATCTTTTTCTTTTTTCTTTCTTTTTTTTTTTTCTTTCTTACTTTTTCTTCTCCTTTCATTTTGTGTTGCACATATGTGTGTATGTTTGATTTTCCTGGGTTTTTAATTGTTGTCTTTTGTTTTGTTTTGCTTTGTTGTTATTCCAGTGTTTTTTGGTGTGTGTGTGTGTGTGTGTGTGTGTGTGTGTGTGTCTCTGTGTTTGTGTGTGATCAACTGTTTTTGGCTTTGGTATCTGCTTTCATTGTTCTGTGTTTTTTATTATTATTATTATTTTAAAAATTTTTTGTCAATCTTATTTCTCTGTTCTTCTCATTACTGTTACTGTATCTTGGACTCAGGAGATACACACATGTACCTATTGCATTGTCATATAGAGTGGTGGTGGGGAGTTGGTTTCAGGTAACTGATACCACAATCAGTGAAGATTGTGATTTTCAAGTAGTTTCTGAATCCTAGCTCCCCATATTCTTCCTTATTCAACTCTCAAAACTACAAAAGATGGCAAAGCTTCCCAACCACAGCCCTGTTTCAAAATAGAACAAATTCAGAACCCTGATCAAGGAAGAATAGAAGGCTAAGCATATATCAGAAGTGAAAGCCTCTCCCACTGCCACTGAATAATGGAGCTAAAGAGGAAAAAAAAAAGGTCTTCCACAAATGAGGAAGAGTCAATGAAAGACCACAGGTAATTCCAGTGTAGCAAAGAGAAAATGCCTGAAAAACCAGACCTCAGAGCCCAAACAATGGAGGTCAACAACAACTGGCCACAAAATACA